>JALIZH010011188.1:0-143706 GCA_030522465.1 Rhipicephalus appendiculatus
TGGGTGAAATCGAGGAAGCTGATTTATAAAGATGACGTACAAAAAATTACACCATCTCCCGCTAAAGGGAACCATGTGTAGATGTGAAGCAGCGGGCGCTAACGCTTACACTGGCCGTGGCGTTGACGCTGGCGCTATCGCAGCGTTGCGCAGGAGAGAAAACTGAGGAGGCGCAAAGCACGCAGTGATGGAGCGGTGTTTCGTACTGGAACATGCCAATCGCTGCTAATGGGCAATGAGAGACAGAAGATTCCGACTGTACACAGAGACCCGCAGTGCGCTTTTAGTTAACGCGCACGCTGCGAATTTTTATTGTTCAACAACGCACAGGAGAAATCTCCCACCGGCACCACCTTGGAGGTCAAGATCCATTGCCATATATACGCGATGGACAGTGAACGGTTGTGCAGCGCGAGCAGTCGGTTTTTTCAACCAAGAAACTCGCTAGCAGACGCTGCCTGCGTCGGCGTCACGAGGCGAGAGAGGGGGAGCGTAGGAGAGGAGAGAGAGAGAGGGGGGGGGACGCGCATGCGCAGTGGGGTGTGGACGCTGTGGGCAGGGATGCCTAGAGGAGAGAGGGGGGGAGCGTAGGAGAGGTGAGAGAGGGGGGGACGCGCATGCGCAGTGGCAGCCCAGGCAGGGATTCCTAGAGGAGAGAGGGGGGGAGCATAGGAGGGGAGAGAGGAGGGGAGGCGCATGCGCAGTGAGGGGTGTGGTTGCCGCGGGGAGGGATGCCTAGAGGAGAGAGAGGGGGAGGAGAGGTTTTTTTTATTTTTTGTTTTTTTAAATGGTTTGCGCATGCGCAGTAAGGGAGGCCACGCCGCACACCACCACCGGATTAAGCTTCGCCATAAGATGCTTCACATCTAAAAATTCACCAATCTCCACCAAGTGAATCGTGACAAGTGGGCGAAGCTCTGGGTATCGTATGGATGAGTAACCGTACGTTACCCGAGCGTTTCCCCCATATAATCTACATTGAATGACATAAAGTGACATAAAGAGTCGACGACAAAGCTAGGTCCCAAGGTCCATAATGTCTACGTTCAAGTCGCCGACTAGTATAAAGGGTTAGTGCTCGTAAGTGCTCAATATTGCAACGTCACAATTATGATTGATATTAGTCGGTTGTTAAACCTTTGTTTGTGTCTCACATATCATCAGTTACCCGAGTGTTCCGGCGCGTTGCCCTACATAATGTAGCCGTGACAACGGACACCGGACAAGACTCGCCCTTATGGTGATTCGCCACTAAACAACAAGGCACTGCTAGCTTTATCTTACATAAACATAGAGATGGGCAAAGCGGCTTACTTCAGTGAGCGGTTCCGAACGGCTCCGTTGAACGGCTCACCGGTTCACTTAAATCCATGGGGGAAGATCGCTCGGCGTTTGAATTGAGAGCGCTTGGTGGTGTGGCGACAGCCGTTTCGAGGGGGGAGGAGGCGCGCAAGCGGCGTCTTTTGATGCTTCTTTTTTCGTTGTCTGCGATCAGTCGCGCCAAATCGGCGCCTGGATTTCACGCCGCCCTTTGAAATCGGCGACGCGCGCTTACATTCAGCGCTCGTTTGTGACCTATAGCTCAATCTCATTTAGCCTGTTATTAAAAAAAATGCTGGGAATCCTGTATAAAAGTTCGTGTTCTTGGGCTAAAATATTGCTTTAGGACACAAATTGATACCTCTGACACACATGCCGAAATAAAGCACCTTGCAGGTGCTTGGACTAGTTCGCCTTGCAACACTGAACAACACCTTGCGCGCTTCGATCGCTGTCTAGTGTCGATAGTTGTCTCATCAATGATCAAGCACTTAGTTTTGTCGTGTGTCATTGTGAGTGGACGCCTCTCTGGAAGACGTCGAAAAATATCTGTGCCTCCCATTGAAACACGTCAAAACTCAACGTAGTATTATGTCATGGCAATTTGTCATCGTGCACCAGGACGAAATAAAATGAAGCCCTGTTTCAGCACAACATATTCGTTTTATTGACGTGGTAATAATGCACTCTCAGAAAAGCACTGGAGTGGATTACATGGGTAACATTTTCATGACTATACCGCAAAATCCCGAGCAAGCGCCCCCCATCCCTTGTACAGCAGATTACAAATATGCGCCCCCTTCTCCCTCCCACTATTTTCACTGTTTCATTCATTGTTGTTATTCGCCCAACAAGGGCAAGTGAAAACAGCGAATGCATGCTTATATAATAAAGCATTGCATTAGAAGCACGAGTGTGCGTTCAATTTTAGAGGCTCTTCAACCGCCATATTGAATTTTAGTCCATGACCGAGCGAGGGCCCCCCACCCTCCGAATCTTGTCGGATTACCCTTCGCCGGGGTTGGGGGGGGGAGGTACTTGCTCAGGATTTTACGGTAAACTAATGAAAACCAAGACGTAAACTACGTTCATCTGTTCGTCTTCGACGAGTTGCACCAGCTCACGATGTACTGCCACGCGCACCACACACAGCGAGCGAGAAGAGAGTCCACCCGCAGCGGCCAAAGTAACGCGAGACGGAGCGGTTCAACCAACAACGCCTGGTGGCGTTGGTTCAACACGGATCACGGTTCACTGAGCGAGAAAGAACCGACGCTCAGCGAGCGAAACAGAACCGCCACTTACTGAGCGAGAGCGAACTGACGCTCAGCAAGCGAAAGAGAACCACCGCTTACTGAGCGTGAGAGAGCCACCGCTCATGAGCGAGAGAGAACGAGAGAACTACCGCTCACTGACCGAGAGAGAGCTACCGCGTACTGAGCGAGAAAGAGCCACCGCTCAGTGAGCGAGAGGGGAACCACGGCTCACTTGGCTCAGTTGGCCCAGTGACCCGCTCCGTCGGCTCCTCGAGCCGTCTCCCGAAAAACCGCGGCTCACTTTTACTGAGCCGCGGATCACTCGTTCTTTTAGAACAGCCGCTCAAAAGATCCGGCTCGCTCCTGAGCGACCTATCTCTACACAAACATGTCTGTTCGAATGTACTTGTAGTACTTGTAGTACATGGCAGCGCTCGCCTTGCTTTTGTTTTATATTTGATATAATTATAGGCACTAAGACCTCAGCGATTGATACCACAATTAAAGAAGGGCAGGGTTCTGTTTGAAGTCGCATAAGTCTGTAGCCAGGCTTGAGGGCCAGTGTTGCCAGACTGCCGCCTAATCTGGCGGCGCTATTTGCCCCTAAAGTTCCAGCTTCCCCGTATGTTTCCTATGCAATCCGCTGTGCATCTTTATGTATTTATTATGTATTTAAATATACTGCAGCCCTAGTGCAGGGCTATAGCAGCAGTGGATAAGTTGTGTAGAACACAACAAAGGAAAAAAAACTGAAGTATTTTAGAGCAGTGCCTAGGAAACCAGCACTTTACATATTTTCAAAGTGGTTAATAGCGGCCTCAATGGAATCTTTTTACGGCAGTGAACGAATACTGCCGGCAGGGAATTTCAAAGATATGCTGTACGTGGGATAAACTAAATTTGAATGTGTTAGTGCGAGCAAATAAAGGCTTTAAATTCAAGTTGTGGAAGCTGCCGGTGCAAGTTTCTTCCAGAAACGTGGTGTAGTTACCACCAAAAACGCCAGGGGAGGAGTTGGTAACTGCATATAATATTTTTAAAGATTCGACGCGATAACAAAAATGTAATGGTACAATGTTCAGTGGTTGCAGAGCCTGAGTTTGTGAGAAGGTGCAGCTGTAGTTACGGCAGATGAAGCGGGTAGCTTTACGTTGTAAAGTATCAAGGGTTTTTAGGTCACACTTTTTGTAGGGGTACCCAACGGCAGATGCGTATTTTAGAATAGGTCGAAGGAACGTTTTATACAGAAATAGTTTACTTTCGCGAGGAGTTTTAGCCGAAGTACGGCGCAAGTAACCTCCTTTTTTAGAGCTTTCCACCTAATATATTTTATTTAGTAAGTTAGAATCACAGCCAAATATTTGTATTGTGACACTCTTTTAAGTTATATACTATCCAAATATTAATCAAGCGACAACGGGTTCTGTCCATTCGTAAACGGCATAACGACTGTTTTAATGCAATTGACGTTCATTTTCCATGTATTGCACCGAACGCTGAAAGCAATGAGTGTTTGTGAAAGACAGTGATGATCTTGCACAGAATTAATAGATTCGTACAATAAGCAATGATCAGAATAAAGTCTTATTTTAGATTAGCTGCACTGAAGTAAATCAGTATTATACATGAGCAATAATAAATTGCCCAGTACAGATCTCTACGGAACGCCTGACGTGACGTCAACAAAATATGACTGCTCT
Organism: Rhipicephalus appendiculatus; assembly: GCA_030522465.1. NCBI lineage: Eukaryota > Metazoa > Arthropoda > Arachnida > Ixodida > Ixodidae > Rhipicephalus > Rhipicephalus appendiculatus. The sequence goes on from JALIZH010011188.1 coordinate 4,277, forward strand.
GAATTGAAAGAAAAATTGTGAGCGACAATGAATGAAACTGTCGATCCAAGAAGCAAGAAGGGAAATATTGAATATGTTATTTGCTTTCACCAGCAACTTAGAATGAAGAACAGAGTCAATAGCTTTAGCGAAGTCAATGAAAATGGCATCTATTTGATTTCCTGTATCTAGTTTAGAGGCGACGTCGTGTACAAAATCGACTTATTGTTAACAGTGCTGTAGTTACGACGGAAACCGTGCTGAGCCGACTTTAGAACTTCATTGGAGTCAACGAATTCGATGATATGCTTGTGAATAATGTCTTCCTACATACTGCATGACTGTGCTGTAAGAGATTTCGGCCTGTAATTAGATAGAAGTTGTCTATCACCAGATTTGTACAAATGCGATAATTTCGCTGTTTTTCATGAAGATAGCACATCACCAGAGTCTTAGGATTTCAGGACGATTACAGCAAGGTACTGGGCCCTCTATGAGGAGTATCTCACAAGAAAGGAATTCGGTATGCCGTCCGAGCCAGAACATTTCTTGGTGTCGAGATTCAAGATTAATTTCAATACACGGCCAGTGCTTCTTACAATATCGTCTGGTTTACTGGCTTGTACGTCATGATTAAAGACTGGAACAACATGGTTGTCGCGGGTGAAAACCGACTGAAGTTAAGAAGAAACTACAATGGGGAAACTACGATGGAGTCATTTGTAATGGCGTCATAACCTTGAAAGAGGAACGGGTTGTTGCACTAGGTAAGTCTGACGTCCAGAACATGTGAGGATTGGATTTCAGTAATTAAGGAGGTTGCACAGAAAAAAAAGGCTTTAGGGTTTCTTGTGCAAGCACGAAGTTCTTCCTTGGCTTTCTCAAATGATGCTTGAAGCTCAGGGTTTGCATGTCTTGATTTACGTAGACTGGCAACACGGCGAGACAAATGCAACGTATCGCTGTTGATCTAAGGAAGATTGTTATGAACATTTTTTTTTGTTTTTAATGGAATGCAATTATTGCGATAGCAATTATATGGACACTCTCGGCTGATTTTCGCCGTCGCCGTCTGTCGACGCCGTCATGTCCCGGATATGTATATGTATGTGTATATATAAAAAAGGCATAAAGAAAAATAAACCAGTAGAAAAAAATTCCAAGCCACCTGACCGGGGATTCGAACCAGCGACCCCGCGCTCTGCAGCCTGCTGCGCTAGCCAACACAGCCACACGCCATGCTCGTGCCAGTGACATAACGGCGAGCTACTCATATGCACGATTGGCCGCTCGCGGTACGCAGATCTCGGAACAGCTTGAGCGTGTTTTCTATCACGCAACACTTTTACAGCTTCTTTTACATACAACACTGTCCTTGAGATGCGCACGAAAAAGTGGCTCCCTTCTGTACCACTCATGATGTAGAAGGAAAAAAAAAGAACACCGGGCACACTTCAGGTCCCTTAGGCACTCTTGGCGTCAGACGCCACCGCGTGGCAGGAGACGCAGAGGGGTCATTCCACGTGCCGCAGTTTAAAAGAAAACGAAGTATCAAACAGCGTCGAAAAGTCATATAATCAATCCTTGGCCAATCCCCCTGAGTGGGTATGACCCATGTCAGAGGCAACAACAACAACAGCGTCGGTTTCTGCATTGTGGACACTCGCAGCGTGTTGCTCAAATACAAACACGTAACAACTGCGACAGTGTTAGTTCACGCTTGTCCTGTGTATACCTATGCGTCCTTTTCGAGCGTCCTTCTTTGTGCTGCGGCGGCGCGTTGCAAGTATCGAGCTGCTTGTCGTTCTTAGTGTGACAAACTAATTTCTTGCTATCGCATTAATTGCTTCACCCAAGTGTTGAAACTGTGACTTTTTATTGATGCAGAATTTCACTAATGTCTCAAAATAACCGAAAAAGACTGTCGACATGAGACGTGGTATTAAGTGACAAGAAATGGGCAAAGTTATCCGCCACAGTATCCGAGATTGGCATGCAAGTCCATCTTCCAAGTGAATGTGCGGTGTGTTGACAAGACCGTTTTAATTAGGTCGAGTATATTGTGCCTGCAATCGCTACAACCAAACAGGCGAGAATGCCGGCTATTTACTATTCTCAGATATTATGCCAGCAGCAGTTAATGAAGTTACGTCCAGCATGTTTTCCCATCGGCTCTCACTTTTTTGCAAGCGTCCGTGGTGTGCCAGTGTCACTGGGGCGCGAGTAACTTACGTGCCGCTATCACGGTTCTCAGTGTATTGCCAGCGACCGGGATGTGCCCGAGTCACCGAGGCGCCAGATCGAGCGCGTTTTCTTAAAGGAAGCGCCACGTTTTCTTCGATGCTATTGAAAAACAGAAGGCCACTGAATATTCCAAAGTGTGTTCGGTTAACGCTTGTGCCCGTTGAGACGGGGTGGGTCAGCATGGAACGCGATGCCCGCGTCTCCAATCCCGCACGATTGGACACGCTGGGCACAGCGGCGTGACGCAAGCAAAGCGCGAGCGCAGTATAGTCCGACGCGAGGCGCGACCGACGCGACCGGCGTCCGCTGGCGCCGTGGCCACCTGGCACCGTGCCAGGGCACGGACGGACGGATGGACGGACGAACGTGAGCATGAGCCATTAAATGCTTTCGCCTTAATAAGTCTCCCCAGCGAACGCGTCGCTGTGCGTAGTCGACATGGCACGCGCAGCTACGAAGATATTCTATACTGCGTAGACGAGTCCGATGTATCGCAACGCTGCCCACGCTGCTCCGGACTTCTGTGACGCCATTCAGTTCTGCCGGTGAACCTGTAGTTGCGCGTTGGCTTCCTTCCTTTGAGACAAAATGTAGTCCGAACGCGGGAATTGCCTGCTGTTAACTTGTAGAACGATCTGTTAATCCGATCTGTTAATTGTAAAACCGAACGTAAAACAAAAACAGGCTCCAAATTCTGCAACCCACAGTGGCCGTTAAATTAAACACCCGATGACAACGCACCGCACATGCACTTGCAAAATGCACAGCGGATTACAGAGGAACCTTGGAAAAAACCAGATCCCCACACCCCACTCTAAGTTTCTTTCAAATTGAAGGACACTTTGTACATTCCAAAGTTTGTACAGCGAAAGCGTGTGGCCATTCGACTGACTATACGATGTCTTTTTTAAATACGAATGCATTTCTTAGTCGGGGCATGTCAGGCGTCCGTCGGTGTCCGCATCTCTCCGCTCTCACTCCCTCTCCCATAGCAACAGCTGCGGGCGCGCGCGCTTATCCTCGCCCCTAGCAACCGGAGCAGGTGGTGCGGGCAGAGTAGCGGAGAGTGAGTGGAGAGGAGGAGCGCGCTCTGGTGTGTGAGGGCGCTCGCATCGCGGGAGCTCGGCGGAGCTCCCGCGTGTGTGGAGAGAGTGTAGGAGAGGGTAGGTGCGGTGCTTCACCGCTCCTTCTCTCGCCGTTCGCTCTCTCTCCTCCCTGCGCCCCACTCTCCCGTCCGCTCGCTCGCACATATATATATATATATATATATATATATATATATATATATATATAAAAAGAAAAAAAACAGGCACTGCGCCGTGCTCCCGACCGGGCTGCAGAAATTACGCGCCTTTTCCTTCTTCGAACCACAACCACCATATATAAATGGAGTGAAGCGCGCGCAAAATGCATTCGCATTTCCTCACGATTCCCTTCGGGGAGGTGGGGGGCATTTTTGTCTTTTACACTCTCAGTGGTATAACACACAAACCGATTGTGTACGTGTTTTCTTGTTTAATTTTTTACCGCGAGTCGCACCGAGACGCGAGTCTAATCTTCCTCCGTTCGCATGCCTTCGTATTTTCTCGCACTTTGCGCATCCTGAAAACGCCATCCACGTTCCAGTGCTTAAATTGACGGACTCTTTGTAAATTCCCAAGTGTGTTCCGCGAACGCATGTGTCCATTGAGACGGCGTCGGTCAGAATGATTCCAAACGCTTGGCACAGCGATGCTGCGCAAGCAAAGCGCGAACGCTATAGAGTTCGACGCGACCGGCGTCCGTTTGCGCACCCCGGCGGCCACCAGGCTCCGTGCCAGGGCTCGGACGGACAGACGGCACGGACTCCGGACGGACGTGAGCATGAGACATTAAAGGCTTTCGCCTTAAAAGCTACGAAACTTCTACGAGAAGTCTTGAAGAAGCAGACGTGCACCTTGGGTGTGGTGATGTAAATTCTTCTTTTGGTTCGTAACGGTCCTTTATGGCTGAGCTATTGAGAGTCTTATTGACAAAGCAGTTGGTTTACCAAACCAACACACGAAACATTTAATCAAGAATTAAAGTGAAAACTATATATGTACACAAAATTACACTTAGTAAGAAGTTCACTGCACACGGTAAACCACTCCTAATTACAACCAAAACGAAGGTCAGTGATCTAAACTAGATAGTGTAGCTCTAACGCGGCTGAGCGGCATAGCGCAGAAGAACCCGAGTTCAGTCTGACCAAAACACAGATGCTTGGCTGGTCGAGTTGACGTGGGCTGGCTGGCGACGACGATAGAGCGGCGGCTGGTGGGCGAGACGTTGAGATGCCGGGGGCAGACGGGGACACGGACGGACACGGACAGACATAGATGGACGGACGGACAGACACGGACGGATGGACGGACACTGGTGGACGGACGGATGGACACGGGCGGACATACGAACGGATGGACGGACGGACGGATGGACGCCGGACGGACTGATGGATGGACGGACGGACGGATGGATGGACGGAAGGACGGATGGATGGACGGACGGACGGACGGACGCCGGACGGACGTGAGCATGAGACTTTAAACGCTTTCGCCTTAAAAGCTGAAACTGCAGGGGCTAATACCCCCGCGTCTAGCAAGAGACTTATGCGACACCAAAGAGAACTCTGCCTAAAAAAAAGGGCGAATCGACAAGGAATATCACACAGTGTACTATAGGCAGACTATCCACCATTCTGGAAGTGCCAATGACTTCTTGTAAATAGCGATGTCGTGCTTTCTTTATCAGGATATATTCATCCGTTTCATTCTCGCATAGTCTGCCGGCTATGCGAGAATGAAACGGGTGAATATATACTAACTTTTGGAGTTTTATGTGAAAAGATCGTAACCACAAGGTATCATTTGCAGTAAATTTGGTTGCCATGAGTTAATATCAAAAATACCTGTACTGAAGCAACGTCGTTTGCACTCTTGGAGAGAAAAATCATACCGCAGTTTTAGCTAAAAGTCTCGCAGGTCCCCTGTGTAAAGTTAATGGCTTTAGAGATTAAGTTCACCAGAATATATGTCTGCCATTGAAGTCGGCAAGCTATAATAATCTTGTAAAACGCACGAAATAGACAAAGACGACATATACCCCCCCCCCGCCTTTCAAACACACAGCGCCAGTGTGTGCGTGTTATCTTCCTTATTGTCCGTGTCTAATCGCGCTTCTTAACACAAGATTTAAGAGCGATCGAGTACCGTAGGATTAGCAATATTACTGTGCAAATTGCGACGGGTTTTCTTTTTTAGTTCTGTGTTTTTTTTATCGTAAAACATGAAAGGCCGATAATGTAGCCATTTTACTGTAGGGACGGTGTTGTGAGTGTGGCGAACGTGCCGCGGAGAAAAAGTTGCCGATGAGACAACAAAAGCATGACATCAAAGGGAACATCCCGCGTGCATACGCTGAAAGAAGCTCCCAGAATGAACTCGGCTTAGTGAGCGGGGAGTGTGGCTCAAATTATGCGCTTAGCGTGATCAATTCTTAAAGTGACTGCGTACCAGCTTCTGCGACTAAAGGGAAGAGCGGTATAAACGAAGAGGGACAATTTGCAGTACTTCGCTTAATGCGATGCATTTAACACATTCACCCGCCTTGAGACGAACCTGCTTATGGAGCCCATTTTTTTACCAAGAGGCATTCAGTTTTCTGTCATAGTGCCCATTCTTTTGCGTATCCTTCTTTCTGTCTGCGCCTGGCCGAAGATCGTCCACAATGGTTCGTGCACGAGCAAATGTGATTTAATTATTGCGCATATTTTGTGCACATGCAGTGTGCTTCTTCTTTCTCTTCCCGTGGAAGCATTCTTAGGTGCTGCTCTGATCAAGCACTAGTCCTCAGGACCTCAATGAAGTTTGTTGTCTATATATCTTAAGCGACGAAATCAGCCAATGTGAGGTTGAACTTCCTGATTCGAAAAACGTTTTACGCGATAATCAAGTTCTTGAACGCTATCGCGTTACTATTAAAGCAGCTAATATCACGCGCGATCAAGCGCAGCGCGCGTTTAGCGTGCCAACATGCTATCATGAGCACCGCAAGGAGCACGCACACTGCCGCTCAGCACTGCGCAAGAAGAGAACGCGTGCACTAGCGACTTCGAAAACGCACGTCTAGCATGAACAAAGAACTAGACAGACAGATAGGGAGAGAAAGCACGCGAGCAGTGCAAACGAACCCGCAAGAAACTATACCCCCATCTCAGAAATATCTTGCAGCACAGGCGAAGCTACGAGGAGTACACAGGCAGTGTCCTTGCGCAGCACGTAATATAGTTCCGGGCTTAACTCTCATTATCAACGAGGTGCTAGGGCTTTAGCTGTGCTTCTCGCATGACGCGTTACAGCGATAAGTGGCACATTAGGCCCCTCACGCATGCACTTCGAAATTTCCGAAATAATGCAGGGATTACCGGCTGGTAACCATAATAATCACCCTAACCGCGATGACGTACAGCAACATCGCAGCCCCATACACCCCAGACCACCCGCTTCGATCCGAATTCGTGCTTTTTACTGTCTCTCTGCCTGCACAGCAACAAATAAGTAGCATAATCTGTGATCGCTTAGTCTAATCTAACGCTGACGGCAAATAATCAGGTATCTTCTTGCGCTATTTATATCACTCGTTTGTTTTGATGCTGCTAGTACTACCCAGGCGATGCCAAGCCGTAAATGTGGTTTCATGTTAACTGAGTTGATGTCGCCACAGCATTAGTGTCGGTGATACCTTGACGATGCGAAACACCCTGAATGTCTATATTGTTTTCTGTGCCAATAATTTGCTGTTCCACTCAAGAATGGTACGCGATTGCTGCTGAAAGTGCGTCCACCGTGTTGTCAAAAAAGAACTCGGTAAAGACGCCAGTATGTACGCTGTTATAAAAAGAACCGCGTTCCTCACAAACGCCAGCCAACACGCCCTACATAAGTGGGTTTCTGAACATAAAGAAACGGCGAGGTGGCGTTCCCGCAGAGCTTTTTGCGTATTGTATTAACTGGAAGGAGCAAGTATCGACAAGGTAGGCGAGCCGACGCGAAGGAGACGACGAGCAGACGACGCGACGCGGATGAACATGTCTTGAGGGGGGCTTTCGCTTTTCCTATTGGCTAAGAAGCCCTGCAGCTTCCACAGTGCTGCAAGGTACTTCTGAGATGGAGTATAGAAGTGGTTCTTATTAAGGCGAAAGCCTTTAATGTCTCATGCTCACGTCCGTCCGGTGTCCGTCCGGCGTCCGGTGTCCGTCCGTCCGGTGTCCGTCCGTCCGGTGTCCGTCCGTCCGTCCGTCCGTCCGTCCGACCGACCGACCAACCGACCGTCCGTCCGTCCGTCCGTCCGTCCGACTGGTGTCCGTCCGTCCGTCCAGTATCCGTCCGTCCGTCTGTCCGTCCGGTGTCCGTCCGTCCGTGCGTCCGGTGTCCGTCCGTCCGTCCGTCTGTCCGTCCGTCCGTCCGTCCGTCCGTCTGTCCGTCCGTCCGTCCGTCCGTACGTCTGTCCGACCGTCCGTCCGTCCGTCCGTCCGTCCGTCCGTCTGTCTGTCTGTCTGTCTGTCTGTCTGTCTGTCTGTCTGTCTGTCCGTCCGTCCGTCCATACATGTCCGTCCGTCCCGTCCATCCGAGCTCTGGCACGGAGCCAAGTGGCCGCCGGTATGCGCAAACAGACGCCGGTCGCGTCGGACTCAAAAGCGCGCGCTCGCTCTTTGCTTGCGTAGCTTCGCTGTGCCCAGCGTTTGCAATCATTCTGACAGACGCCGTCTCAATGGACACAGGCGTTCACGGAATACACCTTCGAATTTACAAAGGGACCGTCAATTTAAGCGCTGGAAAGCTATGGCGTTTGCACAATGCACAAAGCGCGAGAAAATGCTAACGCATGCGAACGGAGGAAGATTAGTCTCGCGTCTCGCTGCGACTAGCGGTAAAAAATTAAAAAAGAAAACACGCACACATTCGCTTTGTGTGTTATCCCACTGAGAGGTTAAAAGAAGAAAAGACATGGCATAGTCAGTGGAACGGCCACACGCTTTCGCCGAACACACTTTAGAATGTACAAAGTGTCCTTGAATTTTTTTTATTGCGATAGCAATTATATGGACATTCTCGTCTCATTTTCGCCGTCGCCGTCGCCGTCTGTCGACGCCGTCATTCCAGACCACCTAACGGGGGTTCGAACCAGCGATTCCTCGTTCCGCAGCCTGCTAGCCAACACAGCCACACGCCATGCTCGTGCCAGCGGTATAACGGCGAGCTATTCATATGCACCATTTGCCGCTCGCGGTACGCAGATCTCGGAACAGCTTGAGCGTGTTTTCTATCCCGCAACGCTTTTACAGTTTCTTTCAAATGGAAAACTGCCCTTGAGATGCGCACGAAAACGTGGCTCCCTTCTGTACCGCTCATGATGTAGAATGAAACAAAAGAACAGCGGGCACGCGTCGGACGCCAGCGCGTGGCAGGAGACGCAGAGGGGTCATTCCACGTGCCGCAGTTTAAAAGAAAAAGAAGTATCAAACAGCGTCGAAAAGTCATATAATCATGTAATCAATCCTTGGCCAATCCCCCCTGAGTGGGTACGAGCCATCTCAGAGGCAACAGCAACAACAGTGTCGGCTTCTGCATTGTGGACACTCGCAGCGCGTCGCTCAAATACAAATACGTAACAACTGGGACAGTTGTTAGTTCACGCTTGTCCTGTGTATACCTATGCGTCCTTTTCGAGCGTCCTTCTTTGTGCTGCGGCGGCGCGTTGCAAGTATCGAGCTGCTTGTCGTTCTTCGTGTGACAAACTAATTTCTTGCTATCGCATTCATTGCTTCGCCCTAGTGGCGAAACTGTGACTTTTGATAAAGTGACCAAAGACCGGCGCATAACGATTGTCGGTCGCCAACATTTTTTGTATGTTGACTTCACTTCTTTTTAATGTTCAGTGATGACTTTCTTGATCAGTTAATGTAAAACGGACGCCTCGAATTCGCTTGCGCGCGTACAAATCTTTGCTGAAAGTATAGTCCCCACGCAATTTCTTTAAATCGCAAATTCTCCTACAGAAAACTGGGCACATGCCTGTGGTCGCGTTTACTTAAATAAGTGACTAAAAACCGAGTAACGGTTGAGTGTCATGTCATTGAGAACATCGCTCGTCTACTCGGTGTAATACGAAAGTAAAACGTGTTCTTACAAAGTAGTTGAATGTTTACTGTACATTGATATAAGAGAGCTTGCAAAATGTCTTGTGGTGTTTAGAGCTATAGCACCTTTTAACGTAGATGCACTCATGTGGACGCTTAGTGATACATTGGGGGGAGTGATTACAATGTTTTCTACTTCACTGAAGTGATATTATTTAATTTTCCTTTCGATATATGCACACAGATTGCAAGTACTAAATACACAATTAGCCATAGGCGAGTTCGGGTCCAGAAAATATACTATTTTATAATGCCGTGTGGGACACACGGAACTGAAAAGGTATACAATGTATAATATCCAGTGAAGAATTAGTACAGTAAAAAATTCCGGAGATAATCAATTGAAGAATAAAGACACAATGAAAAAGTCTTCACAAGAAAATGAAAAGAAAAAAAAACAGTACGTATACAGAAAAAAAAGATGGCAGTTACTACCAAATCTACGAATGAAATTACATTCAGATACATGTTCAATCAGGAAGCATCAGTTAAATTTTACATCTTTATTGCGAAAGGAATAACATTGCAGATTTCCGTACCAACAACGCTTCACTCACTGTGGCATCCTTTGATATCCACTGCTGTGCATATTTTCATCTAGTTAATGAATCAAATCAGCGAAATGAAAAATTTTGTAAAAAAAATTGCTTGACTTTTATAAAATTGCACCCTTCGCATACAGGCCTTGATTATGGATTACGACATCGCGCCTTTGATGCTGTAACCCCTGAAACACTCACTAGTGAACTTAAACAAAGCAGCTATCAAAAAAAAAAAAAAAGAGCGAGATTTAATAGGATGGGTACATTGAAAGAGAAGAATGTTTCCTTGCGAAACAATGGGGTCGCTGCGGCGCCTAGTGGCTCATATCTCAACTACGCGCATCTCTCTACATGGACTCTAGCAGCAAAACTCAGGCAGCGGGACTGAGCACTGTCGGAGTTGATTGTGCAGGTCACACAGAGCAACTGCTCGAGTATGTCAAAACTAAAATTGTGGCGAAGAGGCATGTAGGAAAGGGTGTTTCAGCTCAAATGACGTGAAGTCTGGGAGAGGCCAAGCATGCAGCGTGCTCCGGCCTTTCCCACAGTAAAATACTGACTATTTACGGCTTTACTCGCCACCAGTGCACAAACGCACCGTCACGTTGCAGATATGTCTCAAGAAGTGGTTTTTCAAATTGATGACTTTAAGGCAGAAATGCACGTTGGCGTCACTAGTCTTAAATAATAAACTCGAGCGCCTTGGTAAATATCGTCGGGGATTGTGACAACGCTGCTAAGCCAAACATGACGTATTAGCCAGTAGCGGCCAACCTTTAACTTTAAATATGCGCAGTATGCACCGGTGGCGAGTTGTGGGATTTACCCAACTTTTGTGGCGCATACCCGTTTATGATGGACCGTGACGACGGCATGCCACGCTGACAAGCCGTGACCCCAGGGTTGCTCGCCCCTAATATTACACATGCGTAGTCCGTCACTGCGCATCCAGATTTTAACCATTTGCACATTTGACAGGCACACAAATAAAGGAATCACTTAAACTAGTTTACCGGAAGTGTGTGTACTTGTAATGACAAGTGATTCCGGTGAAAGATTAGATTGTGATACAAAAAAAATAGCGGATTGCCGGCGTGTCCTCGATCGAGAGAGTATCAGTTATTGGAATACGACGAATGCAAATACCTATGTGACGGGCACACCTTCAAGGGCCGCGTTTCTGTATACTTTATTTTTCGGTAATCGTCCGCAGCATTTTTTTTTTTTTGCATTCGATTACGCCATCGCTACTAAAATCTGTAACTCATACCATTCATCGCTTAAGTAAACTAAGATGATCATCTGCGAGTTTCTTGATTAAATGATCAATAATTTACATTAAAGACGAAAGGAAAAATGATAAATTGAAATGATAAATGACTTAGAATTAAGTAAACTACAGGACATTCTCTGGCTCAATAACCCACGTTCTCTGACATTGGTGACTGAATATGGAGCACAGCAAGCTTTGTCTTCGAGATAAATAATATGTTTTCTCAGAAATTTTGTATAACTTTCCTTGCACATCTATATTCACAGCATCTACATCCGCAGCCTTACGCTGGTAAGACACCAATACGTTTCAAATAGATAGGTCCTGTTTATGACAGCCACTAGAGAAAGGTATCATGAAGACTAATGAAGAATAACCAGTGTCCTCGTGGCCATCGTGGAGGAAACAAAAATTTTAGGCGCCAGAAGGAGCTTGATGTGGGCGAGTTGGTGTAACGCTGCGCAAAAAACACGAGGAGAAGAAAGGAACACTTACAGCACACTAGCGCAATTTGTTGCGCTAGTTTGTTGTAAGTGTTCCTTTCCTGTCCTCCTGTTTTTTGCGCAGCGTTATATCTTCCAGTATTTGAGGCGGCCTTTTGCCTTTTTGGCTATCAGGAGCGATTATCGATGCGTCCATCTGACGGGCTGTCCATTTCGGCCGCTTATTGGCATAAGTCCTTTTTCGGCAACGTTATTTTGACACCAGTGACACATCTCTCGGCACGAATGAGACGAACGGAATACGCTTCAACGCAACGAACGCAGCCTCCAGAGACCCACTTTTTGCCGCGCGAATTTACGGGGTTGTGCATGAACTATAATTTTGTGATCGCGTTAGCCCTCAAATTAGGTTTAATGAGACCACCCGTTGAATGCCCCTGTGAAGGTCGGTACGCATTCCGTGCATGGTTCTCAAGTATGCGAAACACCTTCAAACGCAAGGGCAGACTTGTCAAGTTTGTTTAAGTGTTCTGTGTTTGCACATTTCGTCCACTTAGCTTCGAACGCTGGAAAAAGGCAATGCAGGTGCAGTGCGTCTAAATGGTGCAGAGCGCGATGACATCCTGCTTTGAAACTTTCTCGAGTCATTGAATGCGCTCCGCCGAAATGGGCGTGTCCATTAGGTGAACACTTCAAGAATGGCTCCCCTGGTAAATTATAATGCTGTCATGAATTTAAATAATCGCAAAGAAAATGGATAGATCACTTATCTGATTAACCCGTTCAATCCCAAATTAACTATTTTCAATGTAAGCAACTAGTTTTCACATTTGGAGATGCAGATGATCGTGGTAGTCCAAAAAAACTGAAAAACTCTTTGTCCACACTTTTCAGTGAAGAGTAATTAATGTGTCAATTAATTTATTAAATAATTATTATTTAATAATAATTCCATAATTTTTAGTTCATTTATTACTTAAAATGTTATCTAGATAGAACAGCATAATGTCCAATAGCCAAAATTCAAATTTCTGGCGCAGAACTAAAATAAATGCCCTATCTCTGCACGGTGAAAGAAGACGCTGCCTCAGCGAAATGCGCGAACAGCACGACCGCTTCTGTAATTTCTTCGTTCAGATGTGACCTCGCTGTATTGTGTGTACCATGTTGACACCACATGTAGGGCAGATGCTAAATACGGGCTCTCGAGGAGGAACAACGCTTTATCTTTACCAGATGCTTGCTGACTGACCAACATAATTTATGATTCCAATTGGAATCACTGGGACTGAAAGGGTTAAGCATGCCTAGCGCTGTCCAGCATGCCACCTTCACCGAACGGCAGCTAATCACTCGTGACTTTTTGCTTGCAACTATTGAATAGCGAAGTCCACTGTTCAATTTACCTGAAACAATTCGGTTTTATAAAAGAGAGTGGCTAGGATAAATAATTACAAGGATGGGTTCTGTTTCGTTGTCAGAAGGTCGTACAGTTCCCGTCGCCATTTTTAATACCGAGCTTACGGAGTTTTAATGCTGGAGCGTAGATGGCGCAATAGAACTTATCCTGTAATAGTATGCTCTTCTTGAATGCTGTTTTTATAAGTAAACGGGGCGTCGATGTAGCTACAAAATTCGAATGAAGACGAGCTTAAGAAGCTCACGCCGAAAGTTCCAGTGGCACGTGGGCATTGAATGGCTTTAATTAAAGTTGGCTCCCTCGGGGTTTATTTGTAGTTTGACGTCGAGTGCTAACAATATTCAGAACCTGAAGCAATTCTGGCTTCTCCTTAAGAAGCCTTTTCGTCGAGAAATAGCGCCGCGTACCGGGGAACAAAAGCGCCTGCCGTTTCATTCAACTGCTGAGTTTAATCTGTGGTCCAATCAACCTTAGACAATTCGCCCTCATTCGGTGCATTGCTGGAAAAATTAAACTTCATTAAGCTACATGCAACGATGGCGGTTATATTTTTTTCGAAGCAGTCGCGCACACTGTGAGTATAGTCAAAAAGCCTATAACGCTGGTTCTCATGCAATTGCTTCGGATGAAAACATGTATTGCTACATTAGATGATGCAGCAATACATCATCTGATGTAGGCAGAAGAAAAATACAGCATGTAATGCTATTTGAAACCAAAACCAAATAAAAAAAACACAGCATATCCACGGAGTGAATGATGATGAGTGGGCGAAGCTCCGGAGGTTCATTGGTAAACCGTGAATCTTCCGTGAAATTCGCCCGGTACATCATCAAAGACGTGACAAACACTGCGTGTATATATACAAGAAATTTATATTTTATTCGTGAGCCGTGATTTTCCGTTTTGTTTTCGTTTCTTCGTTGGTCGTGGTTACCGTTTACTTAAGCCGTGGCTTCCGTTCCCCCTTCATGATAACGGCTTTCTGGTCGGTGAAATGGAGGAAGCGCCGTTCCTGGATGGGTCGTAGTGGAAAGTTTGCAAAGACGAGATCGATGCAGGTTCCTCAGATGGTGGTTGGTTGCATGTGGTCAAACGATATGCATGTGAGACCATATCGCGATGCCATGTGTTGTATCGCATCGCGATGGTCATCGTCATCAGCGTCATCGTTATGACGCATAGTGTGTACATTCCATGTACCCACTATGCGGCACAGTGCTGTGCCGTGATAGCAGCGTCATCATCATCACACAGGGGTGGCTACTACGACGACGACAACAACGCAGGACGCCGGACTAGCCTACGCCCTAAGGAGCTTCGCCCCTAAATGTTTGCCCCTGAAACGACCCTCTATCATAACGCCTTGGTTCTGAAGTATGTCGGAAGGCTTGGAGTTTTATTTTTTTAAGTATATTGCGGGAATTTTCGCAGCAATGGGGAACGGAATTATCTCATGTTGTAAAGGTGACTTTTTATCGAAGTGAGATAAAAATATCTGCGTGTTTTCTTTATACTGCTTTACCAGGCCTGTCGAGTACGGTGGCTATGTTTGCCTGGGCGGCCTAGGGTCAACGCACACATCGGCAAGCAATCAAACGAAAGATACCTGATGCATGTATTAGTAAATACTTTGCTTTGGCTGTAACTGTGATAGTAATTCGCACTTTTAACACTAGGCTCTAAAAGCTGCGCAGGGTATCGCAGGAGTAAAAAGGCCGATTTACTCTACAGAGTGTTCTACTACTCTCTCAAAGCATTGGATGGAGTGAAAGCATTGTTCACTCTCTATGAAATGAGAGAGTGAAAGTGCTTTATACTCTACCTCGCTCTGAGAGCGTGGAACGCCCATATGCTCTTCAGGCAGGAGAGAGTAAAAGGCGGTTATACTCCTGCTCCTGATGTATACATCGAAGTGCCGGCACATCACGAGTGATGACCACTTCTTAATAACCACACATATTTTATTTATTTATTTATTTATTTATTTATTTATCAAATACTGCGGACACGTAGTCCAAGCAGGGAGGGCAATAAAATGGTACAACAGTGAGCATGTTACAGCAGTGAACAAAAATGGTAAAACAATGAACAAACAAAAAAAATCAGAAGAATTGAAAGGAAATTAAAACAAAACAAAAACAATAATACAGAAATAGTCAATATGTTTGACGAAACGCTATAAAACAGATCAATAATAATCAGCATTAAGGTGTCGATTCGATTATGCAATTCCATTCTGTTATTGTGCGAGGGAAAAAAGAATTCTTAAATGTGTTTGTTCTCGCGAAGTAAGGTGTTAGTGCATTTTGTCTACGGTAACGCGTGGTTCGGGTTAATAGGGGTGATAGATATAGAGATGAGTCTAGTGGTGAATTGTTCGTGTAAAGTAGTTTAAGAAATTCCAGTCTCTGCTTCTGTCTTCTCACCTCGAGTAGTTCAATATGGTTAGCTTTCATAAGTTCTGTGGGTGAATCCAGTCTTGAGAATTTGTTAAATATAAATCTAACTGCCTTTCGCTGCACTCTCTCGAGGTTATTGATATTAGTTTTAGTAGTATATGCAGTAAAGATTATAATATTTGTTTGTTGTGACGTTGGCGACGACTAATAAAAAGAACAGCATTTCCAGCGCCTTTCAGTGAATTTCAGCACAATTAAAGGCACTTGGAACTTTTAATATCCGTGTTTCTAGCTTGGGATTTGTGTAGAGAAATAAGCGAATATGACCTCATTAAATCGGTCACGATCGAAACTCAATTCAAGCGGTTATTGCATTATTCTTATATCAATAGGCATTCATGTTTTTCACTACGAACGTCACACACGGAGCCTGCTAGTCATAAGCCTAATGCATACGTTACGGCTACCGTGAAGTATTATGGCTGTAGTCGCGCGAAACGGGAACAAGAATGACCGAAAATGTGTCCAAAGGGGTGAAGAAAAACGAATTGTTCAGTGTGCAGTGGAGAAGTGCGATGTTTCCTACACAAAAATGACTAACCGCTTAGCGAGTCAGTGCGAATGCCGTGCATATATCTTCAGTTACGCTAATCCTTTATTTATTGCAAAGCGTGTGAGATTGACGTTCCGATCTCGCGAAACACAAAACAAACACATGAACTACAGACAGTATGGTTGTCGCACGTGCGGAGACACTCAAAAATGCGCTTCTAAACAAGGAAATGAAAAGACAGATCACGGACATTACTTACAATATGAAGAAATAAACGCTCATACGCCATCTTTCAGCGCGTTTAGTCGGTAACGTGTCCGCTTCGCAATCAGATGTGCGTCTAACGGTCGTGGGTTCAAGTCTCACTCGGTCGTTTATTATTTTAACGTTTCTTTTTGTTGTAGTGCCTGTTATTAGCCTTCATTACGGTGTCCACCTGATGAAAATTGTTAAAAGCAATTCTAAAGCGCAATTTTGGCCCGAGGTATGCAATTTTTTTTTTTTTCGTGTGGTGTACTACTACTCCCTTGCATGGGGTCAGCTACTCCGCTTCGGCCAGAGCTATGTTACTGTGTTGGGGTGGAGTCCTTTAACCCTCTATGGGGCCATTACTATACTCTGCCTCAAAAAGAGGTGATTTATTCTGGAAAAGAGAGTTAAATATGGGACAAGAAAATACTCTCCCAAAGAGTGTGCCCGGTACTCTCTTAGTTCTTTAGGGTGGTATACCTGCAGAGTCAGCATGTCTCTGCTGAAACTGATGAAAACAATACGAATTCCCTCTTAGAGTTTCCAGAATTGCCTTTTGAAATTCCATAGTTAGATTCCTCGGATTGTTTTATTGGGACTGCATGAATTATTCAGCAATTTGTTACGACTATCTAGTGAAATTCTTCAGTCCAAACTCTATATTTCATCAGAGTGCTGGTATTCTGAAAGTCCATAGCGCAACGTCTAATGAGTTTGCTCCGCTTGACGTATTATCAGTGTCTAAATAGTTATGCTCCTCGGCATGCATAAACAGGGGTGCACAAACGTTTTAATTAGCATGAATCTATTACATTGCATTTTCAGCACATTATTCAAAGCGTGTGTACTGCAGTTATAGGTACCAGGCGCCATATGTTCCGCGAGTTGGTCCTCCTATAGTAGCGTCACAGGGATTAGCATAGCTAGCTGTAGGATCAAAACTAGGTGCGCGGCACAGAAATCTACCAAGACAGCAAATTTCTTGTCGCCTGACCACATGGTCCCTATCTGAAAGTGCCCGACTGCGCATGTTGGCATGTTGTCTCGCGTTTTTGTAACCCTAATGGCCATTGTCGGTGCACCTCGCATAATAAAAGTTGAGCTAGGTAGCGCACTATAACGAAAAGACGCTTTCTACAGTGTTCAGAAGGTCATGACACAAATTGAGTTACTGTGAAACAAGCGTGGCATACCCAACATACTCGCAGGTGTTTCTCCACCTGTTCGATGTGCGCTTGATTAAGTGGCTATTCCACGGAATCTAGCGACACCGACGGACGGACGGACGGACGGACGGATGGACAGACGGATGGACGGATGTGAGCATGAGACACTAAAGGCTTTCGCCTTAGAAGTGTAATCCGAGCAGTATTCTCGGTCCCCAAACATGTATCGCTGGAGCAACAAAAGGAAATAAAACAACGAAAACAGGAAAGAACATACAAACAAACAAATAAATCTAGCGGATAATGACGAAGCCTGGAGCAAGAGTAAAGAGGAGCCACCGCTGCAAATGACTCTTTTTACGCGTCCGTGTTTCGATCCAGAGATTTACGCGTCTCCCTGCGTCGATGTGATGAAGCTTTATGGAAGCACTGCCGCGACACCACCGAAGCGAGCATGGCGGTCGTAAAACAACGACAGAACAAAAGCAAGTAAACAGAAATGGAGCAAGTGACACAAAAACACTAATGTTCATCGATGGACACGGCCGCAACCGTGTCGTGCTTGTTTGGTGCGTTGTTGCAATGTTTATTTTGAGCGCTGTTGCCGGCAAAACGACCCACACTTCCTAGAGCTCCAGTTCCGTTGGAAATGTTTCATCTCGAGCATTGCACTGCTCCTCGAAATATTTGCTGAAAGTTGTTTTCCTTCTTTTGCGTTGCCGTTTCAAGGATCAATTTCGCATAAGCTTGCTCGTTCTTTTTTATGCTCTCCCAAAGCTCCCGGGCATGTCGTGATTATCTGCAAGGCTTTTCTTGAATTTCTAGACAACTAGCAGTTTACTTTTGACACTTACTGTAATGGATTTTGAGCAGGTTATTCCAGAAAGCCACCGCTAAATTATATACATTCAAAGTCAGGATGATTGTAGTTGAAAGCGAAGCTGCTTGTTATGCATATCACCGAACAGTTTTAGAACATTGTACCTTTCGACTTACATCCCATCGTCGAGGCGGACAAAACGCACGGAAAGTAAGGGTGGTCGTGTACATCGGAAACAAAGATTCCGTACGCCCTGCCTCCCGCCTCCCCCAACGCAAACAAAACCGCTTTAATAATACATTTCGAGCAACGCCTTTGTTCGAGTTCGCCAAATACAGCCACCCACTTTGCGGTTTCTTGTGCATGCATCACGGATTGGTCGCAACGCAGTGTTGTTGGCCCTGAAAAAAAAAGGTTCCTCATTGTTCCTCGGTGATCGCCAACACAGACAGGAAATTTGTAGTAACCAGTACTTAAAATGCATGCGCGCACGGCGTCCTCTTTGCTTATTAAGGCAGTGTCAAGTTGCCGTAAGCCACGCTGCTTGTTGTAAACATCTTTATTGAAATGTCGTAATCCTAAATGTTTCTTTCATTGAGGAAAAAACATGGCTGATCCTTCCGTCATAGGAATCGGTATACACCCGAACCCGGCTGTACAGAACACTGGTGAATCGAATTATTCTTTATATCAAACAATTCGCGACATGGAAATGCTTTAATGTCGACGCACAGGAAAATCTACTGCTACATGGAACAACAATAGTCGGAAAACGATATATCGAACATCGCGCAAAGCGAAACACCCCAAGAAGTTGCCTTTCCCTGACATATTCTCGGCGTTTTCTGAATTTTTTTTCTCACGGAGGGCGAGGGCTTTCCCACGTGCGTTCTTGAGAGCGAGCGGTAGAATTAAGAGGACGCCGCGCGGGACGAGTAGAAACTACCGCTTGCCACCGCGTGCTTTAACCCATGATTCTACGTCGTTGCGTCGCGTTCGTTGCTCGGGGTCGCCCTTCGCTTCTCCGCTCGTTTTGTTAACGCCACGGGTACCTTAAAACAGAAGAAGCTGCTGTTCTGCAGAAAGCTGGTGATAATCCCTACAATCGAAAGTGGAAAACAGAAGTGTGAAACACGGCTGCGTACAGCATCCCAAGAAGCATACTGAGTACGCTGCTGAAAAACACAGCCGACGTTAGGGCCAAGGTAGAGTACACGCTCCCGACGCCCGACCAGCACACACCGTATACTATATACCGTATTTTCTTGCGTATAACCATCCCCTTCATAATGCCCCGCATCCGCAACTACAAACCACGGAAAAATACAAAAAAAAATCCTGCCTAATGACGTGAAGGCTTCTTTCTTATACTATCGTGAATCGGTGCCGCGAAGCCAACTTGCGCGCCTAAATTGGTCTGAAAATACAATAATCTCATTATAGGTTGCATATTGAAGCGATCCCCGTTTTTTTTCGAGTTCTATATATATATGGGTTCCACTGTATTTTTGTGTCTTCGCAAAAGTACTTGATTATGCGTTGGGCATTAACATATGAGAACTTCAACAATGTGTATTGGTGTATGACCGCTATAGCACCTACACCCACGTTGACGCCTAGTGCCACATCTCCATCCCGACGACTAACGACGATTATCATGATTTAAACTTCCTGGTAACTCAAGTTGTTAACATATACCTGGACACAGTATATAATGGATCCTGTGCGAAGATGACATCAACAAGCTAATAACAAACACTGGCGCTCGATATATGCACCTCTTCAAAGCGACGTCATTTGAGAAGAGAAACGGCTAGGTCTGTGCTCCCGAGAAGTTGGGCAACTTTCGCCTCTCATGCATACATTATACCACACTGCACTTCAAAAAAAAAAAAGCTGGAGGCAGAGATAGGAAGCTTGAGTCGTGAACATGCGAAGGCGTTCCACTGGCATGTTTTTCTCTCCACCTAGGCGAGACATTAGCCCGTCGATGTCGTTACCTTTCTGCCGCGCTTATTGCAGCAGCTTTAGGGTGGTTCCACGTAAGATCGAACAAAGCATGGCCGGTCGACCTCTTAAATTTATTTCAAAATTTTATATATTGTTGCCTGATGAGTGGAAAGAAGGGATCCGCAATCGGTTTTGCTGAAAAAAATTTTTCCGAAGCACCAGAAATCAATAATGACGACGAGGTGGAGTGCCACGCTTATCTGCGCTGCTGTTTTTCCCGACTTTGGTGATGAGTTACACAAAATATACTAAAGCTACGTACTTCAAACTTGTTTAGCTAAATATATGCCTGCTGTCGCTTGGGTTCAGTTATTTTTGGTTTCTCTGGGTAGTGTATATATTTTTATAAAAAATCTCAAAATCGACCCAGGAAACGTTTTTTCGGCCTACTTTGCAGGTCTTTATTTCAGAAAAGGCGTACGTCAGAGCGGCGAAAATTCCGTATTACGTTCTCAGCAAGCTAATTTATCAAACTGCCAAAGCTTATATTAATATCACTTTTCACTAAAGATATACGATCGCGCTAACTTCAAGAAAACAACATACAGTGGAAAATTCTGACGACGATTAAAAAAAAAAACCATTTTTTATATATATTAAAATTTGCCGACCCATTCTCTTGCACATCAGCTTTCACAACCAATTAAAACATGTTGCATAATTTTGTTTCTCTTGCATTTACGGCCCGTCGAATAAGACCGTAGCGCAAGACTGAGCGCACCATGTAGGTCTGAAGATTGTATGACATATGTGATCGCTTATGGCTTTTCAATTTGGCGTCATATTGTATCGAGTAATTACGTCTCAACGCTGGAAATGAACTGTGAGAGACACGGTAGTGAATGATTAGAAAGCAGTGTTGTACGCGTGAGGTTCCTTATGCACTGCGGCATCAAGGTGTGATGGTAACCCTGCGAAAATTTCGTTTCTTTAAAAATGAGCTTCTTGTGCTTCACAGTACTCTCGCTCAGAGCTAAACTTTGCCTCCATAAGACGCACAGGAGCAGAGCAAAGCGCAAGCAAGACTATCGGAGTCGAATGAAGTGTGAGAAGCGGACCGTGCGCCCGGCCAGTACACGCCGTCTGCTGCCGTCATCTGAGATAGGCAGGCGCATCCAGTTACCTATAGTTTTGTGTTCGTTCCCTTTTGATTTGGCCGCTGGAGCGCTACGTTTATGCTTTCCACTGAGACCAGTTGGCGCAGCGCAGTTTCTCTGGCGAAAGCGGCTGTCGTCCCTATGCGTGAAACCAGCTCTAGCAGCTTCCTGACAGAGTTTTAATGGTGCTTCCACATCAGCACCAGTGAGGGAACGCAGTCAAATTTCAACTTCTACATCGACCAGGCCCGTAGCCAGGAATTTTTTCGGGGGGCGGGGGGGGGGGGGGGCACTTGTTGAAAGCCTTGAAAAACACCCATATATTTTATTATTTTTCCTCGGTAAAACACCCCTTCCATCCGAATTTCGTGAGCCGCCCCTGGCTACGGGCCTGACGTCGACGCAGTGAAGTGTTTCCTGTGCGGGCGCCGAATGTGGCCGGGAAACTCGAGCTACAGACATCGAGTCTGTGACCTTGGCCGATCGCCTCTGTTTACGAGCCAAGCACGTGCGTTGGAATCCCAACAGCCGCGTCCAAGTTACATCAGTCGCCTCGCAACGCCTTTGTTTAAATATACAAGTTCGTATTGTAGACGTGCTTTTGTTTACGTTTACTTTGAACACACAAATCGCGCAAACAATGTCTGCTACGTCTGCACTTCTATCTCCGCCGTGTTAACAACGCGTGGCCGCGATGTGAGTAAAGGGCGGATAAAATAGCGACGCTCCAATGCACAATTGTACATGCGTTGAAGTTACCCCCGGCTGTATCGCGATCTATCCGTCTTAGGACACGAAAACGAGCCCTTACTGCACCGGAACACGCCGGACGGTGCGCGCGCGCCTGCTCGGTAACCCCGCACTCATGGCCACTCCCCTGACCAAATCATTTCGAAATTGGCGTCCTCAGTGCAGCCGACAGCTATTTCAGTGCTGCTTGCCTTTTAAGACACTGGAGTATAAGCCTACATTCTATCCACTTAGCGTGTAGGAAGTCCGATCTACAATTGCCTATCCTTGTGCAACGGTGTTATTCGACGGGCCGTAAATGCAAGAGAAACAAAATTATGCAACATGTTTTAATTGGTTGTGAAAGCTGATGTGCAAGAGAATGGGTCGGCAAATTTTAAGAAATATAAAAAATGGGTTTTTTTTTTTAATCGTCGTCAGAATTTTCCACTGTATGTTGTTTTCTTGAAGTTAGCGCGATCGTATATCTTTAGTGAAAAGTGATATTAATATAAGCTTTGGCAGTTTGATAAATAAGCTTGCTGAGAACGTAATGCGGAATTTTCGCCGCTCTGACGTACGCCTTTTCTGAAATAAAGACCTGCAAAGTAGGCCGAAAAACGTTCCCTGGGTCGATTTTGAGATTTTTTTATAAAAATATATACACTACCCAGAGAAACCAAAAATAACTGAACGCAAGCGCCAGCAGGCATATATTTAGCTAAACAAGTTTGAAGTACGTAGCTTTAGTATATTTTGTGTAACTCATCACCAAAGTCGGGAAAAACAGCAGCGCAGATAAGCGTGGCACTCCACCTCGTCGTCATTATTGATTTCTGGTGCTTCGTAAAAATTTTTTTTCAGCAAAACCGATTGCGGATCCCTTCTTTCCACTCATCAGGTAACAATATATAAAATTATGAAATAAATTTAAGAGGTCGACCGGCCATGCTTTGTTCGATCTTACGTGGAACAACCCTTTAGTAATCAGTGCTATCGCACTCAAGGCAGCAGACGGCGGAGAAATACAATTGGTGCATGTGGAAGCTACACTAAGTTGACAACGAGCCGCTACACGCGAATGCGACGTGAAATGCATAGCACGTAACTGCGTCTAGGGTGCCACCTAGATGCCAGCGCAGCCAACATACCTTCGCTGGCATCGAGGTACCCTAACTTTGTCGTCCACCAATCGCTGCATATCACCGCTCGTTAGTGTCATGACCGAGTATTACACTTCACTGATCCCAGACGAGGAAACCGCGTCCACCAACCAAAAGAACCGTGCGAGGAATGTGTGAGATGAGACGTTTGTCGATAGCACAGTTGGCTGAGTGCCGTCCGTCACATATCGTCGCTGAACGAGAGGTCGTGGGTCCGATTCCCAGGTATTCGCGTCAATAAAACATTTTCGTCTACTTGTCAGGAGGTTGCTCGGCAAGCTTCTTATGCTCGCGCCTTGTCCGGCGGCGGCGGCGACGGCGGCGGCGATGGCTTGTACACGCCGCTCAAGGCACCGGCTTTCCGGTGATTTCAAGAATGTTCACTAGATGGCAGCGCCACTCTAGGTGACGCACACCACTCTCAGCACGTGCGCTTCCTTCCTCTTCGC
Organism: Rhipicephalus appendiculatus; assembly: GCA_030522465.1. Classification (NCBI taxonomy): domain Eukaryota; kingdom Metazoa; phylum Arthropoda; class Arachnida; order Ixodida; family Ixodidae; genus Rhipicephalus; species Rhipicephalus appendiculatus. The sequence goes on from JALIZH010011188.1 coordinate 28,035, forward strand.
CGGGAGCCCACGCAGTGAACACTCTCTGTGTTACCGCTCGGCCGCATGAACACCGCGCAAGCCAAGGCAGCAGCGCGGCGCGCTCGCAACGAGCAGCACCTGGGGCTCGCCACCCGAGCGCCGCATGTAATGTATATATAACAAAGTTGTCACGTCTATATATGATGGTAGGAGATGTGTACGGAGGATTCGCGGGTTACCCGATCATCTCCGAGCAAGCTCCTCCAACACCATTCACTTTGTGGATATGGCGGTGATTTTTAGATGCGAAACATCTTATGCTCGGGGCTCTGTCCGTCCCTCCCGCGTCCCCTGTCCCGCGTCCCGCGTCCGGCCACTTTCATGAAGTAGGGAAGCAGCCATTATGCTAACCAGAACACTGTAGTAATATGAAGGCCGTCAACCACTATCACACTCATCAGAGTCATGGCCGAGAGCAGAGAGGCTGCTTAGCTATGGCTAGGCAGGTGGTGTCTGTCGCCCAGGTTGACCCCATGCCTTGATCTTGCTTGCATGTGTTTGGGGAGTGGCTTAGTCCGTCCCTCCTTCCCGCGTCTCACAGCGCATGCGCGTCTCCTACCCCTCTCCTACGCTCACCCCCCTTTCTCTCCTCTAGGAATCCTCTACTCTACGGAGGGCCCCCACAGCGCATGCGCGTCCCCTCCCCTATCCTCTCCTACGCTCACTCCCTTTCTCTCCTCTAGGAATCCTCTAATCTACGGAGCGGCTCCCGCGTCCCACACCCCCCACAGCTCATGCACGTCCCATCTCTCTCCTCTCCTGCGGTCCCCCCCGACCTCTCCTCTAGGAATCCTCTACGAAGCGGCGCGCACGACAGGTGGTGTGACAGCTGCATACTCCGCTGGGGGGCACCACGACAGTTCCGCGGTATGAAAATGACAGAGCGCGCGCGCCTCATTCTCTCTCCTGTGCAGCGCCGCGATCAGCGCCCGGACCGCTGCCGTGAAATGGGAGCGGCGACGTTCCTCTTGCTCAAGGTAATTATCTCCCCGCTGCTTCGCATCCACACATGGTTCCCTTTAGCGGGAGATGGGGAATTGTTTAGATGCGAAATATTTTATGCTCGGGGCTTTGTCCGTCCCGCGTTCCCCGTCCCGCGTCCGGCCACTTTCATGAAGTAAGGAAGCACCCATTATGCGAACCAGAACACTGTAGTAATATGAAGGCCGTCAACAACTACTGCAGTCATCAGAGTCATGGCCGAGAGCACAGACAAGCTACTTAGCAATGGCTAGGCAGGTGATGTCTGTCGCCCAGGTTGACCCCATTCCTTGATCTTGCTTGTATGTGTTTGGAGAGGGCTTAGTCCGTCCCTCCTTCCCGTTTCCCACACCACCACAGTGCATGCACGTTCCCTCCTCCTCTCTCTCCTGCGCTCACCCCCCTTTCTCTCCTCTAGGAATCATCTACTCTACGGAGCGGCGCCCGCGTCCCACATCCCCACAGCGCATGCACGTCCTCTCCCCCTCTCTCCTCTAGGAATCCTCTACTCTACGGAGCGGCTCCCGCGTCCCACACCCCCACAGCGCATGCACGTCCGCTCCCCCTGTAGTGTACGGCAGTACCAATAGATGGCTGTATATTGATGTAGTGTGCTACAGTACTGCCAGATGGCAGCGCAGTATGTACTGATTTCTATATTAACGGCTGCCAATAAAACATGAGGCACTTGTCCACCCGGAGGCTCGGCTGTCGTGTCGTTACTCGCCCGATGCGCTCGACATGGTGTCAGAAGTGGGCGGGATTCACCTCCGCTGATCCCGTGCTCGCATCCTCGTGACGCGACCCCGCCGCCGCCGCCCCGCAGCCGCCGCCGCCGCTGCTCCGCCATGACGACTACCGGTGTTGAGGGCTCCGCCGGGACGTCGACTTCGTCGGCCACTCCGTTTCCAGGCATGGCTCAGCTGCGTGCACCGTCACCGTTTGACTTCGATAACCCTAGCTCCTGGCCCACATGGCTGTTGCAGTTCGAGGACTTTTCGTTCGCTACCGGACTTTACGTCGCTCCGGCGGAGGTCCAGGTGCGCTCCATGCTCTATTGTATGGGCCCGCAAGCCAGGGTGGTCCTCGCGTCGACTACGCTAGCCGAGGCGGATATGAAGGACGTCGCCGCCGTGAAAAAGGCGTTCACCGACCACTTCGTTCACCCGCCGAACGAGCTGTACGAGTCAGCGCGCTTCCACCGCCGTACGCAGCAACCGGGTGAAACGGCCGACGCATTTTTTACTGCGCTCCGGACTATGGTCAAGTCTTGTAACTACCCGTCACCCGACGTCGAAGAGCGACTCGTCCGAGACCGTTTTCTCGTGGGCTTGCTTGACCGCGAGCTTTCGGACAAGCTCTGTCGGAACCCTAAAATGACTTTGCAAGAAGCGCTGACGTACGTCCGGCAACACGAAGACGCAGATAACGAGCGCAGAGCTCGTGACTCGGCAGAGGCAACGTCGTTCGCCGTCGACGCCGCTCGCAAGGGGAAGCGAGCGCCAGCTGATAAGACAACGCAACAGCTGTGCCCATTCTGCGGGCGAGCGTCACACCCTCGCGCCGACTGTCCGGCTCGCCGAGCGTCCTGCAACTTTTGCCACAAGACAGGCCATTTCGAGACCGTGTGCCACAAAAAAGAAGCGAGCAAATGGGAAGCATACTCAGAAATCTTCGGCCAGCTCCATCGAGTTGCACGCAGTTGCGGGAGAGCGCCCCAACGCGAAGTTTCTCGAGATACTCGTCAATGGGCGCCCACTTTCCTTCAAAGTGGACTCCGGCGCCGAAGTTTCGGTTGTACCTAGTACGTTTCCCGGCGTCCCCTCGAAGCTTCAAAACCCCAAGAGCGAGTTGAAAGGCCCGGGCAACCACATCCTGCCGCTCATAGGCACTTACGTCGCTACCCTGGCGTGGCGCGGCAAGTCAACCAAGCAGCTTCTTTACGTCCTAGCAACCAAGACGGTCCCGCTGCTAGGCTTCCCAGCAATCCAAGCCCTCGGTGTCTGCACGTTTGTCGACGAAGTCGCGAGGACTTCACAGCTCTCGGGTGACTTAAGTCTCGATCCCAACCTCTTCCGAGGACTTGGCACGCTCCCCGAAGCCTACACTATAAGGCTGCAACCCAACGCTACGCCTTTCTCCTTGAGCGTACCTCGGCGCATTCCACTCGCTCTCCGCGACGTCGTCAAGACTGAGCTAGACAAGCTAGAAGCAGAGGGTGTGATTCGTCGAGTTGACACACCCACTGACTGGTGTGCTGGACTGGTTGTCGTCCCCAAGGGCTCGGGCGGTTATCGGCTGTGCGTGGACTTGACTCGCCTGAATAAGGTGATTCTTCGAGAGCGTCACGTGCTTCCTACTGTGGAACAATGCCTCGGTTTGCTTGGAGAGGCTACAGTGTTCTCCAAGTTAGACGCTACGTCAAGTTTTCACCAGGTCAAGCTATCCCCCCGATTCCCAGGAATTAACCACGTTCATAACCCCGTTTGGACGCTATTGTTTTCTCCGGCTGCCGTTTGGGATCACGTCTGCACCGGAGTACTTCCAGCGGCAGATGTCTCGAATCCTGGAAGGCCAAGCTGGTGTTGTGAACATGATCGACGACATCCTCGTCTTCGGGAAGACACGCTCTGAGCATGACCGCCGTCTCCGACAAGTCATGGACCGGCTAGCAAAGGGAGGAGTCACGCTCAACCGTGCGAAGTGCTCGTTCGCCACTTCTAGTGTCAAGTTCCTGGGCGTCGTGGTCAGCGCGGAAGGCATTTCTCCTGACCCAGAGAAGGTTGCGGCGATCCAAGCCATGAATCCACCTGAAGATGTCGCAGGAGTTCGTCGTCTGCTGGGCCTCGTAAACCACATCGGACGCTTCTTGCCACACGTTTCGGAGGTGACTGCGCCGATCAGAGCATTGCTGCTCAAGAACTCTGCCTGGACTTGGGGCCCGGCGCAGCAGTCTGCCTTCTCCGAACTGAAAAAGCTACTGTGCTCAGACCTCTGCGTGGCTCGGTACAACACCACATATAAGACCACGATCTCAGCTGACGCCAGCTCCTATGGTCTCGGGGCAGTACTTCTCCAAGAACAGCCGTCCGGTGAACGTCGAGCAGTCGCTTTTGCATCACGCTCCCTCACACCCACTGAACGCCGGTACAGCCAAACCGAAAAAGAAGCTTTGGCGGCCAGCTGGGCGGTGCAAAGGTTCGAGGAATACGTTCGCGGACTTCAGTTTTTTCTCGAGACGGACCATCAACCGCTAGTGGCACTTCTGGGTTCCATGGATGTGGATCTACTGCCACCACGTATCCAGCGGTTTCGCCTGAAGCTCATGCGCTTCCAGTACCAAGTACTTTGCGTACCGGGGAAGCTGTTAGCAACCGCGGATACGCTTTCGCGGGCACCGCTGGATTCTCCTTCATCCAATCGGGTGAATCAAGTAGAGCTCTTTGCGCAAGAGGTCGTCCGCTCCTTCCCAGACATCGTCTCTTCACAGCTCGAGCACCTGCGCCAGGCCCAAGCCAACGACGGCGAGTGCAGTCTGCTGCTTCAGTACTGCGCCAACGGCTGGCCTCGGCGGTCCCACTTGCCTCTACATGTGAAGAAGTACTGGCAGTATCAAGGGGACCTCAGTGTCTGTGAGGGACTGCTTTTAAAAGGTTCCCGCATCGTTGTGCCGCTTGCCCTTCGGCACCGGATGCTAGAGCTCCTCCATGATGGGCATCAAGGCATCAACCGATGCAAAGCTTTAGCTCGGGAGTCGGTCTGGTGGCCGGGCATCAACAACCACATAGAAACACTGGTTTCGAACTGCTCCACGTGTGCTGAAACCAGGGTGCAGCGCTCGGAGCCCATGTTGCCATCAACCACTCCAACTCTGCCCTGGGAAGAGGTCGGCATCGATCTTTTTCACCTGAACGGCCAAGACTACGTCCTTCTGGTGGATTACCGGTCGCGCTTCCCAGAAGTCATCAGCCTGCGTTCGACCACAGCACCTGCAGTCATCAATGCCATCAAGAGTGTTTTCGCACGCCATGGGATTCCGAGACTGGTGCGCAGCGACAACGGTCCTCAGTTTGCTGCGAAACAATTCTCCGCCTTTGCAGAGTCCTACGGCTTCTGCCACGTCACCAGCAGCCCCCATTTTTCGCAGTCGAACGGGGAGGTGGAACGGATGGTGAGGACAGTCAAAGACCTGCTGCGGAAGGCGGATGATCCCTACCTGGCACTTCTCGCATACCGAGACACCCCCTGGTGTAAATGGAGTGACTCCTGCTCAGATGCTCATGGGTAGGCGCCTACAGACCCGGCTGCCGAAGACGTCGCAACTGCTGGAGCCAGCTTGGCCTCCTTCAGTCCCATTCACTCAACGTGACCAAGTCAACCGGAGGCGCCAAGCGTCAGACTTCAACCGAAGGCACGCGGCTCGCACCTTGCGGCCTCTGCAGGCCGGAGAGCGGGTCTGGGTACAAGATGTCAACTCCCCAGCGATAATCTTGGGGCCAGCTCAACGCCCGCGCTCCTACGTGGTAGAGACTCCGACGGGTGTACTCCAGCGCAACCGGAAGCACCTAGTGCCTACGACGGGACAGCCTGGAGAAAACACGGCCAGTCCACCTGCAACTCCCGCAGCGGCCCAAACCGAGACTACTACACCGTCACGACCTGCGGACGAACCGAGCCGACCTGAGGCTGACCAAGCAGCCCAAGACCAGCCTCAGCATAGCACCTCCTCTACGGAGGAACCTCGTGGTTCTACGCCACGCGTCTCGCGGTCCGGCCGAAGGATTCGCAGGCCAAAAAGACTGGACCTGTGAATATTGTTTTCCTTTAGTTCTGGGGCACGTGTTTTCTCCTAGTTTACCGTGGGGGGGGGATGTAGTGTACGGCAGTACCAATAGATGGCTGTATATTGATGTAGTGTGCTACAGTACTGCCAGATGGCAGCGCAGTATGTACTGATTTCTATATTAACGGCTGCCAATAAAACATGAGGCACTTGTCCACCCGGAGGCTCGGCTGTCGTGTCGTTACTCGCCCGATGCGCTCGACACCCCCTCTCTCTCCTACGCTCATCCCCTTTCTCTCCTCTAGGAATCATCTACTCTACGGAGCGGCGCCCGCGTCCCACAGCGCATGCGCGTCATCTCCCCCCTCTCTCCTCTAGGAATCCTCTGCTCTACGGAGCGGCTCCGGCATCCCACACCCGCGCAGCGCATGCGCGTCCTCTCCCCCCTCTCTCCTCTGGAAATCCTCTACTCTACAGAGCGGCTTCCGCGCCCCACACCCCCCACAGCGCATGCACGTCCCCTCCCCCCTCTCTCTCCTCTCCTACGGTCCCCCCCCGTCCTCTCCTCTAGGAATCCCCTACGGAGCGACGCGCACGACAGGTGGTGTGACAGCTGCATGCTCCGCTGGGGGGCGCCACGGTAGTTCCGCGGTATGAAAATGACGGAGTGCGCGCGCCTCATTCTCTCCCCTGTGCAGCGCCGTGATGAGCGCCCGGACCACTGCCGTGAAATGAGAGCGGCGACGTTCCTCCTGCTCAAGCTAATTATCTCCCCGCTGCTTCGCATCCACACATGGTTCCCTCTAGCGGGAGATGTTTTCTTGTCACACGTTAGTGTACGTAGATTTTCCGAGCGTCATATCCGTCACTGAAATGCGTCAGTGAAGTCTTGTTAGACACCGGTCAATTAAGACTTGTGTCGATGCATACAAAGAGGTAGATAGATAGATAGATAGATAGACAGACAGAGAGATAGATAGATAGATAGATAGATAGATAGATAGATAGATAGACAGACAAACAGACAGAGAGACAGATAGATAGATAGATAGATAGATAGATAGATAGATAGATAGATAGATAGATAGATAGATAGATAGATAACTTTATTGAACACCCAGGGAGGAGAGCCGGGTTTTAACCTGACCATGCGAAAATGTATTTTTTTATGCCAATAGTCGCACCGTAACTGTGTAGCTCTAGCAGGCGACGCGTGAATGGCGCTGATCAGTACCCTAGAATTGTGAAGGAATGTACTAAGCCACAGCTGGCTATCGTAAAACCATGAATTATTCACACATGTCTGGGTTCTGTGAAATGAGAGCGCCGCTCTCGGAGCACACGGACACAGTAGAAACGTTCGAACCAAACCAGCATCGTGTAAATTTATTCAACTACGTTACATCAACGAGCTCGCCAGCCGAATCAAGTACATCGCTAGTGATGAAACGCTAAAACAACATTATACAGTATTTCACTACACTCGGTCAACATAAAACAAACGCGAGGTAACGCGAAGGCGGCGTCGCCGATGGTCGACTCACCACGAGAGGTCCACGGGAAACGACCCGCGGCTACCACATCCTGCGAATCCCCAGCAGGAGACGTCCATCCCGATCGCCGCCCGAACGCCAAAGAGACTGTGTATCTTTTCCCGTGCGCCCACCTAGCTTCGCCACCGAGCGGCGCCGCTGCCGCTACCGCGCTAAACTTAACGATGATGATGATAACCCGCGCGAGCACAACGCCACCTTCCGCTCGGCGGCTCTTAATCCGAACTGCGCGTTATCCGCGAGAAGTGCGCGCGCCGTGAGGCGCAAACGATCTTACAGGGGGTGGTAGCACCCCCACACATGTGACAAAAACCAGAAAAGCAAGAGAGAAACAATTGCTATCCACTAAATACACACTCACAAAAAATCAAGCCGGCAAAGCATTTTTGTACCAGCATCAACACCCAGTATTATCCATGGGACATATATCAGGTTACCCACAACACAACTATTGCGAGCCAATACATGATTGCCAATGTCGTGTACTTAGATACAAGATGAGCCTGAGAACAGATCATGTATATAACGTGTGCATCTGCTTAGCAAACACTTGTGGCCTAATTTGATTTACATGTTCAGTGTTCTGAATAGATAACTCGTTCTTTATTTACGCAATAAACATTTGTTTTTATAAAAATGATGACGCCTGTCACCTTTGTTTAAAAAAAAGACTGACAAACTCTACGTCAGGATGAAACTACTTTGCCACTGATAAAGTCCATCGAAGTGAATAATCAAGAAATGCTTGTTTCGTAAATTTTTATTGTGAAGTTGAGGGCAGTGTTGAGGGCAGTTGAGGTGTGTCGATGCGGCTCACCTAGCACCCTGTCCAGCATGTCACCAAGACTGCTCATGATTGGAAGACGTTTGGAAGTTACACAAAATATTAGCGACAGCCAATATTAACACCAAAGCTACGGTAAGTATGTCAGCGATAAAATACTGAACGCATGAATGAGCGCAGGGCACCTACATGAAGGCCAACTCCGGCGATTTTTCGAGGTTATTATACCTCAATAAAAGTTCCTGGGTACGTTCCTTTGCATGCTTCCATCATTTGTGTCAAATTACAGCTAGAGAGATACACAGAAACTTTATTTTAATATATTGCCGTGACTATCGCCACTGGCTTTTCACAATTATTAGCAACGTTGTACATGTGACATCATTAATGTCAAAGCGACGGAAGTGACTGGAAAGAGGTGCCACTGCTTCGTCTGCTGTCCACAAGGCAACGATTGCGTGTGGTGTTTGGCCGACGCTTCGTTGGTTCGGCGCGCGAATATCAGTTCGTCCTGAGCTTGCGTGCGATGGGTGGCAAGTGCTGTTGCGTAGCGGTTGCACACGATTCCCCCTATAATTACCAGAACAGTCACGATACACTCGGAGCTAGCGATTACCCTTTGTCTCGATATTAGAGTGTTTTAGCTAGCAGGGCCGGTTTACAGTGCGGAAACTTTGGTAATACTGTACCGGCTGAAGAGTGCACGTGGTTGAACATTACGGTAATGCTCTAAGCGTGCACATTACCATCGGGAAACACTTTCTATAACGTATACAGGGCGCAGCGTGACAAGGTGCAGCGCGTCATGCGAAAGGTGGAGCGTACGTGGCTTATACTAAGTTACTTCGGCCCTGCCAACGCCATTTTAAACGCCTCTATTGCCAAAATTTTTGTACTGTACGTTCGATCGCACAAGTTTCTGGGCGTCATAGTTGACAGGGATCTATCATGGAGCCATCACGTCTCGTACATCAAAAAAGACCTGATTGGCATCTGCCATCTTTTGAAGTTCTTCGCAGGGAAGACTTGGGGAATGTCACCAAGTGCTATGCTACAGCTGTACAGGGTACTTTTTCTCCGCTTCCTGCGGTACAGCTTGCCTACATTGACCAACGCAAGCAAAACAAGCCGGATTTGCCTTGGCTTGCCTCGTAGTGCGTCGATGGTGACTTCTATAGCAATCGCCGGTGACCACCTCATCACGACACAGATTAATGTTGAAGCACTCAGGACACATATCAGGCATCTCACTTGGACACCCCGCCACCACCTAGCATCTTTACCAGCAGACAGACCACGTGCGTCTTTTTTCCAAACGGTAACCACGTATTGCGAGTCTTTACCAACATCCTTCACGCCCGCCGCGAGACCTTCGACTCCTCCGTGGTGCCTGACTCAGCCTAACATCAGGCTAGCAAAAGCTGTCATCCGGAAAAAAAGCAGATATGTCGTCACCTGCTCTTAAGCAGCTCGCTCTATTCCTGTTATATGCTACCAAGGCTGTATCCACGTATACACCGACGGCTCCGTTTTGCAGAACAGCTCAACTACATCCGTTGTGATACCAATAAAAGCCACAGCAATCAAAGTCAAAACCTCCCATCTTACAGCATCGACGGCATCGGAGCTCATAGGGCTTCGTGCCGCATTACAATTTATAAGTGATGAACGGGCGAAAAAAATGGACTATCTTCAGTGATTACAAGGCGGCACTGCAATCCCGTCTGTCACCTTTATGCCGCGGCCCGCACGAACAACTGGTGTTCGAGATTGCAGAGGAGATACACCATTTAACTGAGAAAGTACATGACCTTGCCTTTCAATGGCTTCCAAGTCATTGTGGTAATATCGGCAATGAACGGGCCGATCGAGCTGCCCGTTCTGCCCATACTGAAAACAATCAAATATTAATTCCACTCTCCAGAACTGAGGCTGCACGGAAACTCCGCATGCTTGCTCGCCAACGCGTCACATCACAGTGGAACGAGCCACACCTCAAGCACGCACGATTATATACCTTAGACCTACCTCTCAGTCTTCAGATTCCTCCAGGACTTCGCCGAGGTGACGCTACTCTACTGTGCAGGTTGTGGTTGGGTGTCGCATTTACCTATGCGTACGCGTTCCGCATATGATGGCCGGCACCGCAGCCTGTGACCATTGCGGTAGTGACGAAACAATTCAGCCTATTCTGTGCGAATGGCCGCAGTACCGTTCACAGAGACAGTCGTTGCGCAATGCACTCGACAAACTGGATGACCAGACTTTTTCGGAAGTTAGAATCCTGTGCCACAGACAGGACTCAACATCGCAGAAGAAAGGTATGCAGGCGCTTCTGCGCTTTCTGCGTCCAACTGGTCTCTACTAACCACTCTGATCCAGTGGCGTAGCCAGGGGGTGGCACACCGTGCACGTGCCCCCCCCCCCCCCAAAATTTTTTTTTCGCCATGGCATACATAGCGAAAACTGACCATTTCAAGGAGGTGCCCCTCTCTAAATCAAGGCGGTGCCCCCCCTCCCCCCCCCCCCCCCCCCCCGAAAAAAAATTTCTGGCTACGCCCCTGCTCTAATCGGAACGCCCTGAATGTGTGTGCATATGTGCGCATCCTTTTTTAATTTTTTTTATTTTCTGTCTCCCTCTAACCTCTTTTCGATCCCCACTTTCCCCCGCCCCTGTACAGGGTAGCAAACCGGTTCTTCTACTAGGTTAACCTCACTGTCTTTTCCTTTATCTCTTTCTCTCACTCTTTTTCTACTTTTTCTGATGCTGACCGCTATGCTCCACTCACACCGTATGTCGTCGACTGATCCGGTCACACTAACGAATTCTTACACACTGTATGATATTAGCTGGAAGGAGTTTATTTAAATATTAACGCGATAGCGTATTAGACCTCTTTTCGCAGAAATTCCGGCACGGCGTCGTTGGTTGTGACCCAAAAATCATCATCTTGTCCGTGACCTAAAAATCGAGAAAGATGCAATTAAAATAAATGGTAAAAAATTCCGGGTCCATGTGAGGATCGAACTCAAGCAGCATGCGTGATAAGCAGGCGTTATACCACACAGCCACGCCTCTGCTTAGAAATACAGTGAAAATAACTTCCTCTACTTGGAAATGCAGTGAAAATAACTTTCGTGCTTCGCAAACGCAAGCGTCCTTTATATAGGCGTCGCAATATAACATGTATCCCAGTAATATTGCTTGGTACAAGCGCACACGCCGATCGGGCGTCAGAACATGTGGCTATCATAATCATTTTGTATTTAAAAGCCGGCCACCTATTACAAAAGGCACACACCTTACTGCGCGCATTCCCTTAACACCACTTAGAGGGTGCATAGTGCCACGCGCGTTTCTTTTACTGTATTCGGTTTCCGCCCACAAAAACTATCAGCAGTACTCGGCGCAGACCGCGCTTTATTGTTCCAGAAGCTTCTCGGTTGTAGTAGATCGTTTTGTTAAGCTTGCACGCAAGACGCTAACACTCAAGATTATTCCAGAGCTTGCGCGACGACTAGTGATAAGGCTAGAATGTTCGACGCGTGATTTATAAAAGCCGGCGCGTTCCAGCGATGTTCAGTTGATCGACGGCCGACGCTCTGTTCGCCGCTATCAGTGCCAGTGTATATCGCTGTAATCTCACTTTCCGTTTCCCGGCCACAAGTTCGGCCCAAATAAACAGTTTCATTTTGGACCTACCGACTGGTGCCTTCGTCGACGTCACGACCGCGTGACATCTGGTGGAGGTGCTTCCCGGTCCATGTACCAAACGCCCCCCTTCCAGCCGTGAGCCAAGCCCACACCGCCAAGGGGACACCGACGTCAACGCTGAGCAGCGAGCCAGACGCAGGCAGCAAGGTCTCCCACCAGAATACGGACCCCTACCCGACAAGATCCGGGCCACGGCGACGAAGACAACAAGCACGATGGCGACCGCTGTGCCCCCCCGCGGCAATCGTGATGCAGCCACCCCGAGAGCCGCCGACGTTTCACGGATCTCCAAGTGAAGACCCCGAAACCTGGCTTGAGACATTCAAAAGGGTCTCAACATTCAACAATTGGGACGCCGACGACAAGCTGCGCCACGTATACTTTTACCTAGACGACGCAGCTAGGACCTGGTTCGAGAATCTCGAGTCCACTCTTCGAACCTGGGACATCTTTCGCTGTACTTTTTTGGAAACGTTCACGAGTGTCGTCAGAAAGGAAAGGGCTGCCACCTTGCTGGAGACACGGGTGCAACTTCCTAACGAAAGCGTCGCTATTTTCGCGGAGGAAATGACCCGACTCTTCCGCCGCGCTGACCCCGCCATGTCCGAGGGAAATAAGGTTCGCTTCTTGATGCGGGGGGTTAAGCAAGACCTGTTTGCCGGCCTCGTACGCAACCCACCAAAGACTGTCACGAAATTTGTCTCGGAGGCCACGACGATCAAAAAGGCGCTGGAGATGCGTACTAGCCAGTATAACCGGCGCATTCCCTCGACGACCTACGGGGATGTTCAAGCGCTACATCCCGACGACCTGCGCGACACTATCAGAGCAATCGTTCGGGAGGAGCTGCGCAAATTCTTGCCAACTTCGCAGCCTCAGGTGGAGCCGATCACCGACGTCGTCCGCCAGGAAATCCGGCAAGTTCTTGGAGCACCTGAACCAGCGCAGCGTGAGCCACAAGCGATGAGCTACGCTGCCGCAGCGCGTCGTAACGCTCCCCCCGCCGCGCCCACGTGAAGACTTCGCACCACCGCAGTTCCGCCGCCAGATGCCGCCGCCACCGACGCCATACCGTCCACCCACCGGCCAGCGTTCCGCTCCGAGGAAGACCGACGTTTGGCGCGCCCCTGACCACCGCCCCCCTGTGCTACCACTGCGGAGAAGCTGGCCACACCTACCGCCGTTGCCAGTACCGCCAGATGGGACTGCGTGGTTTCGCCATCGACGCGCCGCGTCCACAGCGGGGTGAACGACCACGCGACATCTCCGACTACCTCGCAGGAGCGCAGTGGATGCCTCGGGGATCTTCCCGATCGCCTTCGCCAGGGCGCTACACCTCACCGCACCGCAGGCAGTACGCCACCCTTGCTCGGGGCCGCTCTCCGAGCCCTTATCCGAAAAACTAAGGGCAGCAACCGATGGAGGTGCGGTTGCTGTACGTCGAACGACTGAAGATCCCCCACCGACGCCGACGCCGCTGCCTCAACGACAACTGCTGAACACGACGCGAAGCAGACAAAGCCCTCCTGACGAAACCTTTTGGATCGAGGACTTGACGACGCAGCATGGAAGCGGCGCAACAAATCGACGGAGCCGTGATTCGACGCCGCGACCTAACCGGAACGCAAGGCGACGGACTAGCGACCTCGACCTTCTCATGGACGGCCACAAGTCACCGCTCTCGTCGACACTGGGGCCGACTATTCCGTCGTCAGTGGGCCATTCGCCGCCAAGCTAAAGAAAGTAAAGACCGCGTGGAATGGACCTGAAATCCGGACAGCTGGAGGCCACCTGATAACGCCAATTGGAGTCTGCACGGCGGCAGTCACCATCAATAACCGGACTTATCCTGCGAGCTTTGTAATCCTACAACACTGCTCCAGGGATGTGATACTTGGAATGGACTTCCTAAGTGACCACGGCGCCGTCATCGACCTGAGGTCTGAGTGGATAACACTAACCTCACAAAACGCGCTCCCGCCACACGCGACGCCAGGCAACCATGCACTGAACGTGATAGAAGAGCAGGTGACCGTTCCGCCACTCTCCAGCATTATAATTTCCGTCGGCACCGAAAAACCCGCAGACTTCGAAGGCGTCATTGAGTGCGATCAGCACCTGCTTGTAAACCGTCAGATTTGCGTCGCAACAGGCATCGCCTAGTTGCGTGATGGCAAAGCAATGGTACTGCTGACAAACTTCAGCCACGAATATAGGCACCTTAACATTGGTCCGACGGTCGCCCACATCGAGAAATTTATGGACACCAGCCCCGCTTTCGCCCTCTCCGATGCTACCGAACCTGCTTCGACGAATCGACGTCCCAAACCAGATTTCGACGTCAACCCGAACCTTCCGAAGGTCAAGCAAGACCAGCTAAAGGGCCTGCTCCTGCGATTCAAAGACTGCTTCTCAGCGTCGTCAAGAATTCGACAGACCACCGTCGCGAAACATCGCATCATTACAGAAGAAAGTGCTAGACCAGTTCGACAGAGCCCGTACCGAGTATCGACGAGCGAACGCGAGGCCGTGAAGAAACAAGTCGACGAAATGCTACGCGAAGACATAATCCAGCCGTCCAAGAGTCCCTGGGCGTCTCCCGTGGTTTTGGTGAAGAAGAAGGACGGCACGCTAAGTTTCTGCGTCGACTATCGTCGCCTGAACAAGATCACGAAGAAGGACGTGTACCCCCTCCCACGGATAGACGACGCCCTGGATCGACTCCACAACGCAAAGTACTTTTCGTCGATGGACCTCAAGACAGGCTACTGGCAAATCGATGTCGACGAGAGAGACCGAGAAAAGACTCATTTGATAACTCCAGACGGCCTGTTCGAGTTCAAGGTCATGCCTTTTGGTCTTTGCTCGGCCCCCGCGACCTTCCAACGCGTTATGGATACCGTACTGGCCGGCTTGAAGTGGCAGACTTGTCTTGTGTACTTGGACGACGTCGTTGTGTTTTCCCCAAACTTCGACGAACACCTCCGGAGCCTTGAAGCTGTACTTCAAGCAATCAAGACATCCGGACTCACTCTGAAGCCACAAAAGTGCCGCTTCGCCTACGAGGAGCTCTTGTTCTTGGGCCACGTGATAAGCAAGTCCGGAGTACGCCCCAACCCGCAGAAGACAGCCGCCATCGCTACACTCCCGCCACCCGCCGACAAGAATGTCGTGCGCCTCAAGCCGTTTTACGCGCAGTAGTGAACCTGAGGACTGTACTCTTTTTTCATTGGACTTTCTTGCTTGTCGGTATTGTTTATTGAACTTTCTTGATTTATTGTCGTTATTGTGTTGCATGTATTTTTCCCGTATGTTCTTTTCTAAGCATCGGGACGATGCCTTTTCAGAGGGGGGCATTGCCACGCGCGTTTCTTTTACTGTATTCGGTTTCCGCCCACAAAGACTATCAGCAGTACTCGGCGCAGACCGCGCCTTATTGTTCCAGAAGCTTCTCGGTTGTAGTAGATCGTTTTGTTAAGACTGCACGCAAGACGCTACCACTCATGATTATTCCAGAGCTTGCGCGACGACTAGTGATAAGGCTAGAATGTTCGACGCGTGATTTATAAATGCCGACACGTTCCAGCGATGTTCACTTGATCGACGGCCGACGCTCTGTTCGCCGCTATCAGTGCCAGTGTATATCGCTGTAATCTGACTTTCCGTTTCCCGGCCACAAGTTCGGCCCAAATAAACAGTTTCATTTTGGACCTACCGACTGCTGGCTTCGTCGACGTCACGACCACGCGACAATAGCAAGTATGCACTAAGTGGTTGAAGTACCCGCTCGAGACAAGATATCGCTATCGCGTTCAACTCTCAACCCCGTAAGTGCTTTTTTTTTGGGAAAATTTCTCGACCAAATTTGCCTAATTTTTTTTATAGCTGATTTCGAATCTGATTTTACTAAAAACAAGCTAGTCGATGTTTAACAATTTTTTGTACCACATACTTTGGGAAATCAACACCGTAAAGTTTATTTATGAACAATGCATAGATAAACAGCCACCTGCTGCTAATCAAAATTTAAAAATCCTATAAAGAAAACAGCTGCAGACGTCATAATATAATAATAATATCTGGGGTTTAACGTCCCAAAACCACCATATGATTATGAGAGACGCCGTAGTGGAGGGCTCCGGAAATTTCGACCATCTGGTGTTCAGCAGACGTCATACCTTAGCCTACACTTGTGCAGGCTAAGCATCCTTGGGCAATTTCATTCGGGAAGCTTCGGGACTGCGCCAAATTTCAAAACACGGAATAACGCAAGGCGGCTTCACTGGGGAGAACTCGCGATGTTCGCTTCTGAGCTGTCTTCACCATCACCGGAGTAGCTGCTCAATTCACCGTCATCGCTATCTTCGCTTCCGCACACAAGATAAACATCTGTATCTGAATCATCATCACTCGAAGAAGATGACGAAAATGAAGAACTTGTTTTTCGTGTTGACGGGCCAGCTATGCACGGGTCGCCGCCACCACACGCCATCTTTCCATACAATATCCGCGCTCCTGCCGCAGGAGAAAACTAAATCGTCGAGCAAATGCTGCCATCTAGTGGATGACACGTAATCTAAGCCGCAGACGAGCTTGTCTCGTCCTGAACACTAAAGGGGAGTACCTATTCCGCCAGGACGAGCTCTGCTCGTCCAAAGCACTTTGCGGACAGTTTGGGCAGGATGAGCTCTGCTCGTCCAAAGCACTTAAGGGGTTAAAGGCGAAGCTTAAGGGTCCGCCAACTGTTTTATCGTGGCCAGTGATACGTAATGGGGACGAAAGTGTCATTGCCTGGCTGAAATCTCAACTCTTTCGAAGAGAAGGACGCTCAGTTCGCATTCAACTCTCACAAGACCCTGAAGTACAGCACCTAATGTCCATGTTCACATACAAAAAGCCTGCAAAAACAAGAGATTGGGTGAAAAATAACGAACTGTCCTAAAGAACACGCACAAAAATGAGTGTACACATGGAAACATTTTGGGCACTCCACTGACGCACACTACAGTTGTAGTTTCTGCACTTGTGGAGTCTATATTCGAGTAAACTACCTTCATTCGTATCAGCGTCAATATCTGTGTGCTTTCCTGTGCCAGTGGCGTTGGAATTGGTTTCGACCGCCTCAGCCAGTGGGAGCAAATATCAATATTTCAATATCCGCTCGCGAACTCTGATATTTGCCGGAGTTGTTGACCGGGGTACTGGATCGGTCTGTGGGGCATGCGGCACTCTTTTATATTCCGAGTTGTTTTGTGTTTATCTGTTTTTCCACGATCGATTACACACGTGCTCCGGCTTTCTGCTGCATCACCCCACCCACAATATTGGCTGGCCCACCAGACTGTCCCATTTTCCTAGTAAAACACAGAAATACACCAGCGTCGCCGGTAAATGGTTCGTGGGTTGCGGTTATTGCGATAAGAAATCATGGTTCATGTGGTGCAACTATCCTGCTTGAGAATACCCTTATAAAAATGACTATTGAGTTGTTGTTGACATTCCGGTCACTATTCATTGAATCAACCGATTTTCAACGACTTGGCAAGATGTCTTGACGTGCTCAATACTTGTCTTGACGTTGCTCAATGCTTTTTCTGTTGATTACATCAACGAAAAAGTCATTGAGAAAAAAATGTTGACTTATCGTTGCGCCTTTATTGAGTTGCAGTGTATGTATGAGCGCGCATTACCAAGCCTGTAAAGTATCGAAACCTTTTTATGGATGAAACCACCCAAGTAAGCAGCGCATACCCCAATAGAACGCATATTACAAACGTCCTGTGCATATGCGGTCTTCTATCGCTTGCGTACTCACTATATACGTTTGGCAATGTGATTTCTCCAGCCTGTCCGTTTAATTAGCTCTAACCGAACGACCCAACACATGACTATTCAGGCGGCAACAATGCTATATCTGACTTCTTGCTGCAGTAACGCAAACAAGGCAGTAAAAGTGTAACGTCCATGTACACAGCCGTGGGCAGCAACTGCACTGCCGCTGAATACACAAAGAAAGCTTGATTAATTAATTGCTGGGGTTGTATGCGCCAAAACCCCAATATGATTGTGAGGCACTCCGCTGTGGAGGGCTCCGGAAAGTTCAAACACCTGGGGCTTTTTAACATGCACCTGAATCGAAGGAAATCAGCCTCCAGCATTTCTGCCTACTTAAAAAAAAATGGTGGACCCCCCTTAGCGATATCCCCCCCCCCCCCCCCCCACACACACACACACACAAACACACAAAAGCGCGCACGCGCCATATCGCTTTCACAATCGCTAGCCTGCTCTCGCTTCTCGGTGGAGACACTGTGCCGCAAAGCCAAATTGCAAACGACCCACGACTCCTCTCTTTATTTGCATCCACCTCAAATTTTCGCTCAGGGCCAACGCTGGTCTTTCGCTCAACATTGAAGTCGACGCCGCCATCGACACCGGGATTTCTGCATAACGATCTCTTTAACGAACTTCCGTTAAAATGCAACTGCCGCGGCCGGGATGGAACCCGCGATAGATATTCGGCAACAGCTCAGAACTGCAAGCACTGCTCGACTACGGTGGCCCCAAAGGAATAGTGGTTTGAGAAAATAAGGTTCATATGCAGTTTTTTAAGGTAGGCATCATTCATGTACCGCCGCGGACGCGCACAACACGATGAGATGATATAAAGGTATCTCCCAACGGATCGCGGGGGGCCTCGGCGCAGAATGCGACGCCTGCCTGCACGCAGTGTCGATAAGACCGTGTATCTCAAACCTCACCGCAACGAGATATCAGATGAACGTGATGTACCGGCGACTATCTTCCCTTTACATTTTGTTTTATTACTACTCCTGCTGTTGGCGAACGAACGCCAACCGCGCCATGCGCTCCTTGCAGAAACCGCGCAACGCCGCAACATGTTGCAACTTGCTAGCCTGCGCGCCATGTCATAGCGCGACGAAGAAAGTAGCGCGCAAGAGGATAAATTTGTGATGTGTTGGATTGCGTCAGCAGTCATAATCATGAAGTGTTCAAAGGTCTTCAACCAGTAAGCTTTACGGAACTAATAACAGCGATAACAGCCTAACTACCTAACGGGCTTCGCAGCGGCGTTGACAACGACAGCGCGGATGGATATCCGCCCTGCCGTCTGTGTCAGTTGAGCGCATTGAATTCCGACGTGTCGGTCGTGTGTGGCGCGCTTGCCTCCTCTCGCTTTATTTCGTGCAGTGTAAATACCGTGATTCATGGAAGGTATGAACGCCTTGTGAAGAAGCTACTTCGTGGCATGTTCAGCAGTTGTGGACCTGCATGCAAGTACGTTTGTCTGCGGGTGGCGGCTGCGCGGACTGTGAGGCTTATGGTTCCGTAATCGTTCCGACGGAGAAATGGACGTCTCAGCTTGCGTGCGCGACTCTCGCAGTTTCATTTCAGCTTAGCTGCAGGAATGGACGCGATCACCTTGTTGTGCTTTTACCACTCCTGGAATATGTGGATTAAGAAACTACGGGCTCCATCGTTGAAGGTGAGTTCGTTTTCTTTACCTGTACACCCTTTTATTCGAAAACCATGAAGAATAAAAACGCGTGTTTTGTTGCTACATCGGCTGCATGCGCGACATGTTTCAGAAGTACTTGACTGCGTTAGTGTTATGCCATCATGATTGAACTGTCCTAATATAAATGTAGCTTTCATTTCGTTTCCATTTCGAACATACCGACCTATTGGCGCGCTTATTTGAGCTTGTTTCAAGGTATGCATTAACGCTTACATTCGAGCGCATGCACTACTTTTTTGCGTCTTCAAAACTGCTTGTGCCTCGTAATTAGGCACACGCTATTACGACAGGTGTCGTGTTCTTTGTTTTGTCTCCAGCAAGTTTGCGGGTAAGAAAGTGTTTGCACAGTAGTGTCTTTCTGCACAGTGCTATTTCCGATAGCTGGATGCGCTAGTCTAGTAATGTTTCGAATATGTGAGGGCGAGTGTTGAATCGTGTTCCGGGGCGAGGAGTTATGCGTCTTTTTTTGTGCTATGATGTTACTTTGCCTAGTGTGTGTCGACGCGCGCCTTAAAAGCTGTGGCTTAGCGTTTCCCGTCTATGTTATTATCCGCGCTCTGTAAAGCATGCATCTCTCGAGAGGGGCAGTAAAAAAAAAACCGGCAGCTCCCACGCACCGTGGGAATCGATGTGATGCGAAGCAGCCAGCAAGGAGCAAATCATGCTGTACATAATATGCAGGTCATTATTTACATGATATGACCTGTCATTTGTGTTCGTCAAACAGTCACGTCACGAAATACAAATTTTGGTGTATATCAATCTAGCGAACTGGACGCAAGCGCACCATGAGCGTGGCATGTAAATGGCATTGTAGATGACATGCATGCCATGACTTTCATGTTACCACCTGCCACTTATGTTCGCTATATTGTCACATCCCGCAATACCAATTTTGGTGTATATTAAGCTAGCGAATTGGACGCAAGCGCACCACGAGCGTGGCATGTAAGTGGCATTGTAGATGACATGCATGCCAAGATTTACATGTTACCACCTGCCACTTATGTTCGCTTAATTTTTTACCTCAAATCACAGCGAGACGCGAGACCAATCTGCCTCCATTTCGCGTGCGCTCGTATTCTCGCGCTCTGCGCATCGTGCAGACGCCATCCGCGTTCCAGCGTTTAAATTGACGGACAATTTGTCAATTCCAAAGTGTGTTTCTCGAACGCCTGTGCCCACTGAGACGGGGTCGGTCAGTATGAAACGTGATGCGCGCGTCTCCCTCCTTGCATGATTAGAGACGCTGGGCAATGCGACGTTAGGCAAGCAAAGCGCGAGCGCTGTAGAGTCCAACGCGACCGGCGTCCGTTTGCGCGCCCCGGCGCCCACCTGGCACTGCGCCAGGGCACTGCTGGAGGGACGGATGGACGGACGGGCGGGCGGACGCGAGCATGAGACATCAAAGGCTTTCACCTTAAAATTTGGTGTATATCAAGCTGGCGAAACAGCCACAAGAGTGTCATGAGCGTGGCATGCAAGTCATGTTGCACATGACATGTCATGATTTGCATATTACCACTAGTCATTTATCCTTGTCATACAATCACGTCGCTGAATACCATATTTGGTGTATATCAAGCTAGCGAAACGGCCACGGGAGTACCATGAGAGTGGCATGCAAGTCATGTTGCGCATCACATATCATGGTTTCCATATTAAAACGTCATTTATGCCCGTCATACAGTCACGTCCCTAAATACGAAGTTTGTTGCATATCAAGCTAGCGAAACGGCCACGAGAGTGTCATGAGCGTGGCATGAAAGTCATGTTGCACATGACATGTCATGATTTCCATATTACCACTTGGCATTTATGTTCGTCATACAGTCACGTCGCGCAATACCAAATTTGGTGTATATCAAGCTAGCGAAGCGGCCGTCAGCGCGCCATGAGCGTGGCACGTAAATCATGTTGTACATGACATGCACGTCATTATTTGCATACTACCACCTGTCATTTATGTTCGTCATACAGTCACGTCGCTCAATCCCAAATTTGGTGTATATCAAGCTAACGAAATGGCCGCGAGCGCGCCATGAGCATGGCATGTAAATCATACTTTTCATGACAAGTTATTCATGATTTTCATGATATGACCAGCCATTTATGTTCGTCATACAGTCATGTTATGCCATACCAAATTTGGTATAAATCCCATTAACGATACGGACAGGAGAGCACAAAGTCGTAGGCGGCTAGATAGATAGATAGATAGATAGATACGCTCAAAGTCGCCGAAGTTCGCTAAGAAATGCTTCGCATTTAAAACGTGTACTCGCGTGTCGCTTCAGCGTGGTCATTTGTAGCATGTTCGCCCTTCTGCAGCCGTATGATGTGATGGAGTTTTCGTCTTTTCACACCGACTTCATGGTAGTAATTTGTCACAATTTCCTTTTTTTTTCATATTTTTTGCCGGAGGGACTCACCCTTTACATGTTGAAACAAACGCTACTCCAATTAAGTTATGGTTTTCTTCTCTGATGAGTGGTTTTTGCAGTTTTTCGCTTTAATAAGGTACATGTCCGCACATTTGCGTTTTTCATTTCTTGGGCCTATTGAAAGAAAACGAAAGGTCACAGAACATATGAAAAAGTTGACTTCTCCGAGTGACTGTGTATGAGCAATTCAATTTGGTTTTGTGCCCGTGTCCATATTTTAGTTTTCGCTAAGTTTACTGTGTTTCCAGGTTTTCACGTGTTTTGGCAGAATTGAAGCGTTATAGCTGGCGATAAAGTTTCTGCTATAACACGCGAACTGTGCAGGCCTACTGCAGCTCTTTATGGAAGCATACGTTGTACATCACAGTGCGCATGTACAGACAGCTGTGCGCTCATATAAAACCCACGTAAGCGCACCCAGCAGCTCTTATTCAAGTTCTGTGAAAGACCTTTTGGACAATGACGACTGAGGCCTGTGCCTCAGTGCATGGGCCTCAGTACGCATTGTTCGTATTGCGGTAGCATATTGCACTTGTATATGTACAAAAATTCAGCAACTAATAAAACGTACACTACGTGTACTTTCAATAAATACATAATCGAATTTCAATGCTGCTTCAATTGTAAGTCAATAATTATTCATTAGAGCTGTCAATGAATGAAATCAATGCTCCATGTACTTTCAATAACAAGTCGACAGCCATTCAACTACCTTTATGTCAATAAAATTTTGGTAAAAGATCGGTGGCCAATATTCTATACGTGTCAACAATAAGCTCAATGACTTTTCAATGGATCGACAACGACTATTCAGTACAATATGTCAACATTGAGCAATGGCGTTTCAATTATTTTTCAATAAGATTTTTTGTAAGGGTAACATTCGTAAAACACTAGACACTGTTGCGGGACTCGCGTAAATGTACAGTTGCGCTCAATATGACTTGCAACAAGGGAGCGCGTGGCCTCACTAGTTCCAACACTGCGCATGGCTTCAACCTGCCCTCATTTCTTCAACTAAATGATATTTTCGTATTTGGGATCATCATCAAGTTAGACAACCGCGATAACTTGCAAGTCATATTGAGCGCGACTGTACATAGCGATAGCGTTCTCGTCAACAACATGCACGAAGGTCAACACCGCACTAGTGCATTGCAGAATACAGGTGCGGTAAAAGTGTTGTTGAAATCAATGTAATAGTAATTACCGGGGCTTTAACGTCCCAAAACCATGATATGATTATGAGAGACGCCGTAGTGGAGGGCTCCGGAAATTTCGACCATCTGGTGTTCTTTAACGTGCACTGACATCGCACAGTACACGGGCCTCTACCATTTCGCCTCCATCGAAATGCGACCGCCGCGGCCGGGATCGAACCCGCGACTTCCGGGTCAGCAGCCGAGCACCCTAACCGCTATACCACCGCGGCGGACGTTGAAATCAATGTAATAGGCTAAATTGAACCGCCATCTACAGTACCACTCCAACGGCTCTTACTTTCGCTACTCGCACCCAGCGCATGTAGAAAAAATGCCATGAGAAACGAAGAACAAACTGTGGAACTGAGATAGCGCAGTGCGAAATCTTCAGTCTAGTGACCTGTAATACTGGTTACATACACTTTAGGCATGTCATTTCTCATAGGTCCTGTGCGCAGATGAATATCACGTTGTTGTTGTTTTTCTTCACGTGGTCGTGACGTGGTCACGTGGTCATGACGTTGACCCAAGCAGCAGTCGGTATGTTCAAGATGAAACTGTTTATTAGGCCGAACTTGTGGGCGGTAAACGGAAAGTCAGATTACTGTAACAAGCACTGGCACTGATAGCGGCGAACGGAGCGTCGGCCCTCGATCAACTCAACATCGTTGGAACGCGCCGGCTTTTATAAATCACACGTCGAACATTCTAGCCTTATCACTAGTCGTCGCGCAAGCTCTGGAATAATCTTGAGTGTTACCGTGTTGCGTGCAATCTTAACAAAACGATCTACTTCAACCGAGAAGCTTCTGGAACAATAAGGCGCGGTCTGCGCCGAGTACTGCTGATAGTCTTTTTGGGCGGAAACCGAATACAGTAAAAGAAACGCGCGTGACAATTGTGTATACCTAACTTCAAAATAGGCGTTCATTCTAGTTCTCGAGCTGGGCTTTGGCTAAATGACTTCCGCTTGAACATTATGATAACTGAATGCGGTTTCGAGCCCCAAACAGCGCCCACATTTGCAGTGCAGAGTACGAAAAATGCCACAGAGAAATAGAGATCATTTTAGGGGCGAAGCTCGTTAAAGCGGCACCCGTTCGTCCCTCGTCGTAGTCGTAGTCGTAGTAGTAGTGCGTAACCAGTCTTACGCTTTGACCTCCAAGGTGGTGCCGGTGGGAGATTTCTCCTGTGCGTTGTTGAACAATAAAAAATTCGCAGCGTGCGCGTTAACTAAAAGCCGAATTCTTCTGTCTCTCATTCCCCATTAGCAGCCATTGGCATTTCTCCTGTGCGTGATTAAACAATAAAAATTTTGTTCAGAACGCCGTTGATTGATGAAATAAACCAACGAAAGACGCCAGATGTTTTCTAAAAGCAAAACGAAAAGACGCCAGATGTTTCTAAAGCAAAACGAAAAGACGCCAGCTGCTTAACGAAAGACGCCAGGTGTTTTCTAAAGCAATGGTTTTATAATCAAAACCATATCGCGATACAGGTTTGTAGTTGATGCTCGTTGCCGTCGGTGTGTGCTCGTATGCAAGAACCACTTAGCTTACATTTCACCGACCACAAAGCGGTCATAATGAAAGGACAACGGAAACCAGCTATAAAAGTTTGATAAAACATTTAATCAATCGTTTCACGTCATCGGGCGAATTAACGGAAGAAATTTCACGGTTTAACCGATGATTACTTCCAGTAGCTTCGCCCAATCTCATCATCATTCACCTCGTGGATCTGCCGTCAATTTTTTTTTTTCAGTGGGCCTCATTCGTCCATGAACCACCTTACTTCGCTTCATACAAGTGCGAGGCTGTGGAGGATAGCGAGACTTCTTAGCGCGGATACGTTCACGCCAAGAAATAGTTCAATCATTTTACCACCCGTAATGTGATATTTTTTCGTTTTCAGGCTGAGCAATAGATGAAGATGCGCTGTGCCTAAAAATAAACGAACCCCGTTATACAGTTGTGAACAAGTTGTTTTGGATCGCCGAGTCTCTGTTCATTTTTGTTTTTTTTTTGGTATTTCATTTGATGTCGGTAGTGACACCCCACTCGCGTCGTGTCATACGCTGGGCTCGCTCGATCATTCACAACGACGAAAGAAAAGCGTGAGACGCGCTGAGTTACGAATTCCACCGACCGAACTCCTTGCACAGCTTTACCAGCTTTGCAACTTATGTAGGAAGCAGAGTGCAGCTTTTATATAGCCTTCCATTGCATTTATAATTTTTGATATCCTCACAATTCAATTATGTTTCAGGCAAATCTCGCTACTACGGCTGTTTACATACCAAGCACTAGAAGATCTAACGGCGTGTCTGCGAATTTCAAGTTTAACAAGCGTGCCACTGCAGCAATGTTGGTTACTCATGATTTCGTATATAACCAAAAACCGCCAGCCCTTCGCGGAACGCGCAGCACAGTCACAACGAAAGCTGTGAGAGCGGCCTTTCTAGATCCTTTGTTTAGCAGTCTTGGGTCAACTACTACAAGCACACTTGCGTAGTACCCACTACACCATAAATAATAATTTTTGTGCAGTAGGGAAGCGTACGCGTGCCAGCAGTGTTCGATCGTCATCGCCTGTGACGTCACAAAACCTGCAATTCCTCTGTTTGCCGCACCCGCGGGCGATATTTGTGTTCAATGATATGTACACTTGCTCTAAACGATTGCATAAGGCTAGATGAATCTGCTATATACATATATGTTGTGTGTGTGTGTGTGTGTGTGTGTGTGTGTGTGTGTGTGTGTGTGTGTGTGTGTGTGTGTGTGTGTGTGTGTGTGTGTAGCACACAATAATACGAATTCGTACATACATAAAGGCTAAGGCACACGTTCTGCCAACATTTAACCGATATTTTGTATATGAAACTGAGCGCACATACTGAATGAGTCTTGCACGATCGCTGCATTCAGCTCTCAACTAAGCTTGTTCACTTCAAGAAAAAAAATTGTTTACGGCGTACCTATCTCAATCTCCGTGCTCTGTGATGCTCATCCAGCTAAACAAATGTGGCCCACCGGCAGTGGTGCGGCTCCGAAATCGAAATCCCTAACAATTGCGCCGCCTTTCAATTGTGCCATGGTTGTAGCTGGTAAATGCGCTGAACAGCTGTCAATGGTGTTTCGTTGAAGCAGTGAACACTGGACGAGTACGAAGAAAAAGGACTACAGAACAGGCAGTGACTCGCAACTAAATTTTATTGGCGAAAAAAAGCAGATAAATAGATGATGTCCGTCATAGCAAAAGGCCCCTAGGCAAAGCAATGCAGATTAACTTCAGTATAACATTTGTTTTTGCAAGTGCTGCGTAGGTACACAAATTCCGTCCAACTATGCAGCACTTGCATTGGCACACACTTTGGGTACCTATGCAAGTGCTGCATAGGTGCACAATTTCACTCGGTGACGCGGAATTTATGTACCTACGCAGCATTTGCAAAATGTGATACTCGAGTTTATCTCTACTGCATTGCCTAGGGGAATTTTGCTATGACGTACACATAGGTCGGCAAAACTTGTGGAGCTCACTCAGACTTAATGATGAGATATATTTTGCGCTCAGGGCTCACTCGGACTCAGACTCACCAAAATTTTACTGAGCCGAACTGACTCGGACTCGCACTCATGAAAATTTTCTTCAACCTGACTCACTCGGACTCAAACTCACGACAACATTACTCACCCGGACTCACTCAGACTCAGACTCATGGCTCGATCTGAATCTGAGTGATTCCGAGTGAGTCGACTCATGAGTCCGTTAACCTAGAATTAGCTTTTTTTTGACTAGGGTGTCAATGCACTTGAACACCGATGCCTCACGTAATCGGAACTCTTCTTGGCGCTTTTTTATATAGGAACATCAGTAAGAGTTTTGAGTCCTCGAAAACCAGTAAGGTCATTTTTTCTTGAAAGAGATGACAACATAAGATATATTTATTAAGAACTTCCCTGCGCGGGTTAACGGGGGTGGGGGGGGGGGGTGGGGGGGGGGGGGGGGGGTCAAGGCACCCCCCCTACGTAACTCGCGCCTCTGATCAATAACTATTGAAATGATGTATGAACGACACTGCTTTGGAATACACCGTGAATCCTGGAAAGGCTGATAGTAATGCTAAAGATGAGTAGATAGGAGTCACGTACATCATCTATGTATATGTTTGTTTTTTCCCGAAAAAAGTTTAGTTGCGAGTAAGAGCCTGTTCTGCGCTGCTCTTTCTTCATCCTCATCCTGTGTGCGCTGCTTTAACGAAAGACAAACACCTGCAAACTCACTCAAGTTTCTATTGTTACGGTAATATGGGTTCGGGCTAGGCCGGGGGCCCATTTACTATATGGTTTTGCGGCACGCGGTGATTGCTCTGGCTGTCTCTTTGTCGGGGACGCAGGCATCTCAGGTACACGCCGGACGATGACAGTGACATCCCTCCTAAAGCATGAGGTTCAGCTGCGACTAAGATTAAGAAATATAGCGTCAACACTGCGCAGCCGCATCGGAGAATATTTTAATCACACGGCAAAGCTCCACAAGGTATCGAGATCGCGCCAAAACGTGGTGCCGTCGAGACAGAATGCTGAACGCATAGTGCTTGAGACACTATTTCAAGGACAATAGCACAAATAACACGAAACGGAGAGATCGCAGTAGTCCAGTTTTGTCATCTAGCATTTTACTAGCATATAAGCAGAACCTCTTGCACAATAATTTGCATCATGAATTTGCTAATAACCATAAAGGAATACAAAATTTATGCATGAAAATGTCTCTTCACAGCAAACTGTACCGGAGCTATAGCTACGCACCAACGGTTACTTAAACAAATTAAAAAAAAGAAACAGAAATAACGCAGCAGCCCTAAGCACTGCCTTATTTGACCACAGCACTAAACTTAGCGACACATTGGACGACAGTAATGCACTGGAATTCAAATGTGTTACTTTTTAATCTGTTCCCCATGTTGCCCCTTGTGTTTTGTATGCAAAGCGAGGTGCTGAACTGTAAGCAGGGCCGCGACAACGTTTACTAGATGCACTTACCTCAAAGGGTTATTTGCGCTCTGCGCGTATTCCTTCTTGCCGCGCCATAGCAACTTCGAAGATATCATTGGAACTCAAAAGCCTAAAGCAAAATTTATGCTCCTGGTCATTTATTAGTTGCCACAGTCGGAAGTATATCACATGATGGTCGAGAAGACCATCATGTGATATACTTCCAGCTGAATTCACCTCTGTTACGCAATAAGTGAAAACTCATTTCCACACTGTCTCAGCTGACGATGTGTCCCTTGCAATATTGTACCCTGTAAGTAGAATACGCTTGCAATGTAAAATAAGCATCACGATATGTATGACATGTAGCAGACGCAGCCTCTACGTTTAATAAAGCTCGCTGTGGCTGTCACACCGCCGTTCCGCGTAACTGCTGTTCGTTTTCCCTGTTTTCGTCGACAGTTACTTGCCTACAGTCTGAGCTTGGGTTAGACAGAAGGTCGGTCAGCTTTCTCCGTCTCCGTTTAACTAGTTCTGTTAAAACTGTTTCCTGTCTGCACTTCAGTGTGCCTTAGTGCCTGCTATGCGTAGCGTGGCGACAGTACCGTGCATTTTAATCAAAATAGCATCGATTTGCCGTGCAGAGAAGTAGGCAGAAAGCAAGCAAAGTTAAAGCTCGCACTGTCATTCTTTGTTGCATCTTGTTCTGGCTTATATTGTGGGCGACTTTCTTCATGTAGCCCTTATTTTAAGAAGACTATCGAATGGCGTCCAAAGTGGGGTTAGCGTGCATTGGGAAGCAGGAAGATGGCCTCTACACTCTATTCCCAGTATTTTAAACGGTTCGAGTCTCATCAAAATTCCCCAGTCTATTCATGCACGCATCCGCCTAATTCAAACATAAGCTATGGGTCCGTTTAAAAATATCTGCACTTATGTATTAGGCCTACTTATACATGTGAAATGCCATTCGGAAAGCTGTTTAACATAGACCATTACTCAAGTGAATCCTACGTTTCAATGCATTCCACGAGTAAAGGATGACCATCGAAGTTAGGGCGCGTTGGTGTTGAGTTTGAATAATCTCGAGCTATGGCGTGCAGCGAAGCAAGATAGAAAAAAAAATAAAAAAAATTATCTTCTTTTTGTCAAGCGTTTCGGCGCACATATCACTGCATACATCCATGCATCCACCAACTGAAACAATACATCAGAGAAAAAAACAAACTTGTAAACAGACCACTTCGTCAGATCGCCGCTTTGTTTCGCATGCAATTTTTGTAAAGCAAGAAAGACTTTTAGTAGTGGAGGACATCAACTGAAGTTTCTGCTTGGCACATCTAAAAAAGCTCACCATGTGGTCAGCAAAAATGGTAAATGGAAATGAATGACACGCATTGATCTTCACGAGTGATGGGGAAACGGCAGATGCTATGTATTACGAAAGCCATCTTTGCACGAACCAAGTTATATAAGAGCGGATAAAAAAAAAAAGGATGGCTGCTATGGTAAGCGAAAAAAAGGAAGCAACGGTAAGTGTTGTAAATGAGCTCGGAATACAGGTGTAAATACTCTCTGCGTAGAGCAAACTTGTAAAGGTTCCTTTCTCCCAAGACCCGCATGCGTGGTGGCAAATGATCTCTGCATGAAGGAAGCGGCAGTATTTTTTACTGTCGATTAGAATGCAACGAGCTCTCGGGATCGTACGTAGGGCCACTTTTCTTGACGCAGTTCCGAAATATCTGGTACTCCGTAGAATCTTTACTTTTGCCTCCTGGAATAAGAGAAAAAAACAGCGAAAGCAAAAAAAAAAAGAATAACAAACAAAAACGCCAAACTAACAGTGTTTTATGAGCTGAAAACACGTGATAACGGTTGCCCGCCGTGTTGGAGTTTGTTTCGCCTCGACCAGGCTAGGCGAGCTGCAATAACCAGATGGTATATAAATAAAGCGAATACAAATTTAACAAACGCAGATCCAATCACCAATTCAATAATTCTGGCAATCGACGGCTCTATTCTGAAGTTAATTATTATTCCTCGCCAAGTACATAGAGTTCATGAAATGTAAATGTGTCTTCCTCCATTCAACATTCTATTTTGGCGAACACTGCACATTTATTAATACGTAATGTTAGTCTTGTTCCGTAAAGTTGCTGAGGCTGAAAAGTCATTTTTCAGCTGAATTCCGTAGAGTAGCATCATTACCTGCGCTGCTGCCGCTCCAGCTTAAAGGGCCCTTCACCAGCCTCTCAAAATACAAAAAACGAGCGCATTATTCTCTCCTGACGTTTCTCGTCTTTCTTGCACACTTCCGTGACGCAGACAGTGATTCACGTGACGTATATAGTATATATGCCCTCGATTGGTCCATATACGCGAAATGTCAGATGTGAATTGTCTCCTGTACTGCTTTGCCATGCAGCTGCCCTTCCGTTCTTCCTTGTCTCGCATTACCACCGTGCGCGGTCAACTGATTTCACTTCATTTTGTGTGTTTCCGGCTGCGCAAGCTGCGATAACAGCGTGTAGCCGAGCAGTGCCAAATCCTGACAGGCTCGAGCACTTAGTGCTGACATTGTTCACGTGCTTTTAAAGAGATAAGTGGCGAGGATCATATATCGCCTGTAGGAAGGGTAGCGAAGGCGAGGAGGGAAGAACTCCCTCATTTTTGAACATGGGGTGGTGAAGGGTCCATTAAGATAGCAACACCCCAGCTGCTAAGTTAGAACGATATCTACCTTTGCATCGAATGCATCAAGTGTAGTAACTATGTAATCATTTCTTTGTTTAGGTTTTAAAATAACGCACAGCTAAACTATCTTAAAATATCGGGTTATTTGGTGCAGAAACTTATTTCCACTCTGACGGCTGTTCGATTCATACAGCACATGCGCTCAAGATAAAGTAGTTGCTCTGAGGTGTATCAGTTCTCCACTTTTGTCTTCATTTCTTGCGCAAGCCACGAATTCCCTGAATAATGTAAACTGGCCCGTCAACTCGAAAGAAGGGGTGCGAATGAGCGCAATGTTTCCTGCTTTACTTCCACAGTAACGATCTGCCAATGCATCACTGCACTGCCCGTCAAGGGGGCCATCGACCATGCAATGAGCGCGTCGAGAAGCGCCACTTAACCGTAAAATTATTTTTCTACTTGACACAAGTGAAGTGGTGCCGAAAAATAGCTGTCTGCCCACCGGAATATTAAGTAAAAAAAGCCCATATCTCAGGAAGAAGTCATTGTCTGAAAATTTCCAAGGAAATGACGCAAAATTCGTTTATTTTTACGTATCCAAAGAAAGATGCAAGCTGTCTGACGCAGACGACAAAAGTGAGGGTAAAAAAATGGGCAGATGCCATGTAGCATGCTGATCGATGTTATGCGAAGCATGTGGAGAGGAGGACGAAGAAACAAAACAGCGCGAGTGTTTACCAAGAAGCACGAAGACCTAAGCAGCCTCTGCGTAATGATGCAAGCAGTATGGTTGTGTTGCATGAGCAGTTCATCTCATTGTTTCATGGACGCAGGAAATGTTTATTGTGTGCGTTGTCGTCCTTTAAGTTTCCAATAGATGTGCAATTACGGTCCCCGTTTGATAAAGCAAGGCTTTTCCCAATAGTGAAACTATTGCATGACATCCAATGAATACGTGCGCGGAAAAGCTTGTGTTTTAATCAGGTTGCTCTTCTACTGCTAGTATGAAGGCACAGCCAAAACCCCTTTTTTGTTTGAATGCCCGACTGAACGAGCAGCTACTTCCTTTGAAAGTCTTGAGAGACCTGGTGTTGCTTGGTTAATGTAATCGATGAGGTTAAAAAAATTGATAGCCCCAAACAATTCTGTTTACCGTTTCGATACGAGGACCAGTCCTTGAGGGACATAATGCAAACCTTATACGTATACCAATATCGAGGAGTAAAATGCATTAATGAGCCGTCCATCGTGTTTAGTAAGGAAAAATTACAAATGATTACAAAGAGCATCCCATGTTGAACTCAGGTCGGCTGTGGAATCAACTACGTTGTTTATGGAAATATATGCCGCACATTTTTTTTGTTACATTCTTGCACACACATCACACACATTATGCTTTGCGTGACATGGCCTCTGCGGCACCTGGTTTGTGCGTTGTGCGCATACAGGGTTTCTAAATGCGAAGCATTTCTTAACGAACCAAAGCCACTTTGACCTATCTATCTATCTATCTATCTATCTATCTATCTATCTATCTATCTATCTATCTATCTATCTATCTATCTATCTATCTATCTATCTATCTATCTATCTATCTATCTATCTATCTATCTATCTATCTATCTATCTATCTATCTATCTATCTATCTATCTATCTATCTATCTATCTATCTATCTATCTATCTATCTATCTATCTATCCGCCTACGTCTGGGTGCTGTCGTCAACGTCTCCTTAACTCTGTTTAGACCAAACTGGCGTGTAAGGGCAAGAGGTTTTGACGAATATGACTGTCTGGTGACTGACCTGAATAACGGGAAAATCCTGTCGCGTACGTCGTCTTTTGCTACAGACACGTGTGGCACATAGCCGTATACCAAGGGCCGCGGTATACGGGTAAGCACCGCCGCTGATTGACAGTTCATATCTACAGCAGGAACGGCGAGAACACAAATTAGTAATTTAAACGTTAAGGAAGACCGAAATCGGCAGCGTTGACCCGGCGAATACAAAGAATGCAAATGAGGATCCCAGCAGGGAATCGAACCCAAGCATTGTGCGTGGCAGTCAGGTATTCTACTACATAGCCACGCCCACGCCCGGTCTAGAAACTGCTTTGGAAAAAGACCCTCAGCAGGCGTAATATCGGTGCAACGTCAAGTGTGGTTGCAGTAATGGCTGTCTAACTTCATTACAAATCAATAAACAATAAACATTTATTCCTATAATGCACTTCGTTTCAATAATGACGTCTGCGCTCTAACGTAAGTGCTCATCCAATGGCTGCACATGTTTTCATTTACCTAATTATAAAAATAAACTGACACTGATATTTACTTGGACAGTTATGCTGGCGCGGACTTTAATAAAGTAGCTCCGATGTAGAACAAATGTAATTCACGGACCCTTACTCATTATATCATCAGCCAATGGAATGAACCTGCATGGAAACTTACCATGCAGGTTCTTTACTTTACTTTACTTTACTTTACTACTTCTTGCAGGTTCTTTACTTTACTTTACTTTACTTTACTTTACTTTACTACTTCTTTACTGCACGCGTTTCTTTACTTCGTGTTTCTTTACTATAGCGCTGTGCGCGATTGTGTTTTGTTACTATCAATTTCCTTACCCGCACGTTTATCTCTGTTTTGTTCTTTTTTTGTGAAAACGCAATTTATTTTTTCCCATCAGTGCTGTCGCGTGCCAATACAGTATCTCGACCAGTGCCTGAAACGTGTCGGATAAGTACATTCAGTTCCTGAAAAAGCTTCTGGTTAATACAGCAGCCCTGTTGCTTCCTTTTGCAAGATTAACCGCAGTTACCCAGTGTGCCGAAGTGCATAGGTCACGCAGTCGATATTTTGCATTTACGTGGGGGGGTTACATGATAAGACGGTGCGGAACGAAGCAGCAATATACATCCGCAATACTTTTCTACTGTCTTTTGTCCGTGTGGATCTGTCCTGCTGGCGAAGTTTAATTTCGCGCCGTTCCCGAGTTTTAAAGTTTGTAGGTACGACAGAGAACGAAAAAACTTTGATAAGAGTGGCGCTCGGCGCCAAGACATTCGAGGCGGAAATCCTATTAACTTTAGGCCTCGTGTAAGCCTCTGCTCGGACGCCTACGTTTCGTGTTTGTGCCGGGAGGAACAGAATGAGAAATAGGAGGTTCTTCGGTCACGCAGGATATTGTAAAACAAGCAAAGAAATATTTCTTTTTTTTCAAGAAACGCCGGTGGCAGCGCAAACAAGAGGGATTGTCAAGCTTGCTCTCGTAGCGGATTGCAATGAATTTTTTTTTTCAGTCGAAAATCTTCTCTGCACTTATGCTTCAGGAGGATGATATTTCTTTGCTGCAGCATACGATCGAACAAAGTGCCGCGTAACATCCAGCCGCTAGGGCGAGCCAATGTGCCGAGAATGATGTAGAGCAGCCGTTTGCAGTGTACACCTACGATACAATGATCTTCAGTGCAAACTTGGCTTGACACATCCAGGGATTCGCTGGAAGCTCGCGTATAACAGCTCTGCTGTGGAACAGGTTTCATTCAATTCTTCTTCTTCTTCTTCTTCTTCTTCTTCTTATTATTATTATTATTATTTTTTTATTATTATTATTATTATTATTATTATTATTATTATTATTATTATTATTATTATTATTATTATTATTATTATTTGATCTGGATACATACAAAACACGAACACACAAAGGAACTAGAGAGAGGAAGCCGCCAATTTCGTCCGCTCCTCTAACAAATAATTTATATCACCATGAAGATCGTGTGGTTTATTATTGCTGTTATTGCAGCGCCGCCGTCTGTGTCCTTCTTTTACTTGTCCTCCGTCTTTAGCGCTGTCGCTGTTTTTAAGTGAATTATGTCTTACCAACTCGCCCAAGCCACCACGTTAGCTGTTTCCGTCAGTTCCGAGTCACTGTTCACATGTTCTTTCATGACACTATTAAACTTTTTAGGGCTAAACTACTCGTTAACCGTCTAGACTGCCATAACAAAAAGGCTAACAGAAGTTAAATTTCAGGCTATCTGACAGAAAAGCCAGCTAGGCAACAGTATTGCTCTATTTATCCATTTATTTCAGCAATTGAGACTGTA
This sequence comes from Rhipicephalus appendiculatus, assembly GCA_030522465.1. Lineage (NCBI taxonomy): Eukaryota > Metazoa > Arthropoda > Arachnida > Ixodida > Ixodidae > Rhipicephalus > Rhipicephalus appendiculatus. The sequence goes on from JALIZH010011188.1 coordinate 62,868, forward strand.
AGTTGCTTTGTGTTCACCTGCACGTGCCTTATAAACACGAGGCAATCACAGATAAAAGGCGAGTAGTTGATTATAAGAATGAAAAAATTGAAGGACACTTTGTACATTCTAAAGTGTGTTCGGCGAAAGCGTGGGGCCGTTCCAATGACTATGCCATGTCTTTTTTCTTTTACACTCTCAGTGGGATAACACACAAAACGAATGTGTGCGTGTTTTCTTTTTTAATTTTTACCGCGAGTCGCAGCCAGACGCCAGACTAATATTCCTCCGTTCGCATGTGTTAGTATTTTCTCGCGCTTTGTGCATCGTGCAAACGCCATAGCGTTCCAGGGCTTAAATTGACAGGCTCTTTGTCAATTCGAAAGTGTATTCCGTGAACGCCTGTGTCCATTGAGACGGCAACGGTCAGAATGATTGCAAACGCTGGGCACAGCGAACCTACGCAAGCAAAGAGCGAGCGCTGTAGAGTCCGACGCGACCGGCGTCCGTTTGCGCATCCCGGCGGCCACCTGGCTCCGTGCCAGAGCTCGGATGGACGGACATGGACGGACATGGACGGACGGACGGACGGACGGACGGACGGACGGACGGACGGACGGACGGACGGACCGACAGACAGACAGACAGACAGAGAGACAGACAGACAGACAGACAGACAGACAGATGGACGGACGGACGGACACCGGACGTACGGACAGACGGACGGACGGAGGGACGGACGGGTGGACGGACAGACGGACGGACGGACACCGGACGGACGGATGGACGGACACCGGACGCCGGACGCACACCGAACGGACGTGAGCATGAGACATTAAAGGCTTTCGCCTTAATGAGCAGTAGTATAGCTGTTGTTGTAGAAACATCAGCGATACAAGATTGTTCGCCTGCTTTGAGTTTGGGTGGTTCCCTATGTCAGGGCGCCAATGGCCTCTGCGGCTCGCCGGGCCTTCTCCGCGGTCGCCAGTTGTCTTTCCGTTTCTACTTTGTAAAGCAATGCCCTCCAATACCCGGTAAGCGTGAACATTGTCTCGCGGGGAGTGTTGTGCGTTGTTGTGAGCACAACGCTTGGTGCGTTGTGTTAAGTGTGCAAGTGCTGCGTCGCGTTGGCAAATTCTGGTTACCTGTCTTTCTCTAAAGATGACTTGTAAGCAGGATAGATGGATAGAAGTTCGTTTGGAGTCCCTGGCCGGCTTTTGAGCCTGTTGAGAGAGTTCGCGTATCACCTTCTCCTTAGACGCAGTCCTGCGCTGTTGTTCAGCTCCTGGCGGCTTGCTCTAGGGTCGCGACGCGGTAGCGGTGGCGTCGTCCACCACACGGTTAATGCGTCCTTGGGTTCCTCAGTCTGCGTCCTCATTGCTTCGCACGCCGGCGTTCCCTCGACACTAGAACATACCTACGTCTTAAATTCCGATAGATTGTGCGGTGAGTGTTCCGTTTATGTATGTCGATGGATCGCTTGTGAGTGCGTGAACACGTTGGCGGAACTTTGCTTGCTGTCTTTGTCTTTGCGCGCTAAGGCCATCGCCACGGTTTCCACCTTTGCGCTTCTCAGTGTACGGCTGAAGGCGTGGGTAACCAGTATTCTTTGAGGACTGTCAGTGCGTTCTCTCGTCCCCTTACGACCAGCGGTACAGCTCGGTGATCATGTAGCTCGTGTCATTGTCGTTGGAGTAGTGACGGCTCAACATGACATCGTGTGCTGCTCTTCTACATCTATTACAGTATGTGGTGTCCATGCCCATTAAATTCGAATCGCCACAAATGTTTTCCTCAACTTGATTGCAGAGCAGTGGCGTTTCCTCTCTGCAGCAGAGTGGGTGAAAATGCGCAGCCCGGTGGTTGGAGGAGATTCGCTCTTTGTTGCGTCGTGGCGACGTGTTCCGTAGACGCTTTTAGGGTGGCCTTGCTTAGTTCCTTGAAGTTCTCGTGGGCTTTTAGAATAGCACTTCGTCAATCATCGACACATTTGGTAGTTGTAAGGCTGTCTACTACGCATCATTTAGGACTTCTATGCGTTCAGTCGCCATTAGGCGTGTGGTCCGATACAGCTGACGACCAATGCTTGGACTATTTTTAGTGCATTGATTTCGTAGAAGCCACCCTTACTTCACGCTATTCTGGTCATTACGGCGTGGTGGTTCTTGTTGTGTGCCTGAGTTTTTCAAATTAGCCTACATGCAGCGGCCATGACTGTGATGCGCCTCTCAAAAGTAAGAGCGCCATGAAGACCAACCACTGAGAACCCCAGGACATCAGACATGTTACTTAAATCGAGCTATCGTTCGCAGTTTAAGCGATAGATCCCGTCTCAGTGGCATACATGCTCGGCCAAAGACACACCATAATTGAGGCTTGTCATGCTCCCGAAAAAAAATGGTTCCCTTTCATTGTGGATGTACAGAAACTAAGTATAGTGATGGTACGGTTAGCAGATGACCAACTAGTTAATTCACCTACAACGAATATTTTGTTTGTCTAGGTTAGTTTCACGAGAGACGCATGTACTACAACGAGCTGCTTTTTTTCTTTTCAATCCCACATATGTCAGTCACCAGCAAATCGGTTGTTAAATATTAGAAAAAAGTTGTTCAGAAGCGTTCACGTAAGATTTATGGTTAGCTTTATGAACATGACCAAAGTTACCTTTTCGTTAATTGACATTACAGCCAGCGAACTCGGCATTCTATTTTTAACCTAGTCTGCCGGGCGCGTCTTGATGGAAATCTCGATGTAGCAACATTTTCTATTCGCTCTGTGCTTCGCGTTAATCTTTCACGAGCAAGAGCTGCCCGATGTTCAACGGGCTCTTGTCACGGAAAGAACGCATCAGGCAGTTGTAACGAAAACGCTCAGCCATTGAGCTCGTGTTGCATGTTCATTATAGCACTTCCACACATTCAGGGCGTTCAAAAGAACTACAAAAGAACTACAAATTTTGTACAGGTGAATTTTACCGGCCATTTATTAAACAGTAAGAAAAATGAAATGTGATGTATCTGTAAGTAAAATACAGAGATGAGTAATGTTCCAGAGCTAAATCAAAACTGTGTGACCCAAAGCAGCCTAATAATACACCTTGCAATTAACATTACTAAGTTTAAAAACGCGAGTTTCGTTTCCTGGAGTTAGTTTATGCCGTAAAATAGATGACAGCAGAATACAGTATTGACCGCTCGAGCATTTCAAAAGATCAAAGCACAATTATTTGATGCATTTATTCGCTGAAGAGGCATACTTGTCATGCTTTCTCCAAGAGTAGTAAATCCGGGAGCTAGAAGCTTTTCTTAATAACATAAGATTTACATGCATCTTAAAATGACAAGGATTTGGTGTAAAACATCCTTGAACGTAGAAAAGTTCAACACTTTCCGCAGAAACAAGGAAAAAAATTGATTATATTCTGAACCATAGTTTTCTGATGAATTCTGACCTTCTGCATGATGTCATACAGTCCGACCAGTTTCTATGAATGACGTCAAACTATCACAGCAAAAACGAGTAGCTATTCTGTAGTCCCGAAAGCCGCATGACATGAATATCGAGTCATCCTTTTTCCGGCGATATATTTCTCCGCATGCCCGACTGCACGATACATTCGATGAATACTTTACGCACGGAGAACGGCTTACCCCTCTTCGCCCCACAGAGAGAATACATTTTATTTTAGCTATATTCCTTGGCTGGTATTGGGCTCCTCAAGCATTCAGGTCCCTTCAGTCAATCGTAATGTCGTGGTTGGCCCTGGAATATAGCTCTACGACTTCCAATCTCTTGGATCTGCCGCGTTTCATGTTGCAATCTCAGTGACCACAAATTGCTCTTCCAGGGAAGACAAGAGCGTGCTTTGCAAATTGTATATGTTGATGTTCGATCGAACACAAGCCTATGCGACCCTTAAGACGGTACTGAGTGACGACGCACTCATGGAAGGCACGAAAGCCATACTAGTCGAAGATTTCGCAAAACCTATGATTTCTTCTTCGAGCTATGGGTGGTTCCCAATTGCTTGCGTGCTTGGGTCTCCTGAATCATACACGGAAACAATCGAGAATATTTGAAGGGCTATGTAGTTTATGTGATAAATTCTGTTGCTTTCAGCAAACGAAAGATAAACGAGCAATAACTAGCCTGTCAAGCCTTCGGAGAGCACTATCGTAAATTTAGAAACGTATGAGCATAGCGGCATGAATATTTTCTATTATGACTGTAGGCTTATCCTTGAAAGATAAAGTGCTTACGCTTTCAGTTGTCAGTTTCCGCCAAATGTAACTTTTTCTGCTCTGAGCCTATAGAAACAGCGGTGTACTGGCTAAGAGAAAATATGCGAAAATTCCGGTTTGAAACGCATCTTACAAGCGAAGACTGACTAATTGCAAATGTTGCAAGGACCCTTGAGTACTTTTATGTGTAATGGTATGACGGCTTCAGTTTTAAACCTCATCCCGCAAGCTTTTCTTTGTTTAATATTTGAATTGTGAGTGCATGTTTAGTTATTTCAGAGTCCCAGCGGCATGCGGCCTCTTTTTCTCCTGACCAACACGGTTAAAGTAGTAAAGGATGTGGTGGCACAATATACAGGGAAGCACCGTGTACAGCGCTTGAAACTCCCCGCGTACCGCAGCGGTACTGCCGCTCCACACGACGATAGCAACTCATGCCTTAAATGCGATAGAAGAGCACGTCACATTTCCGCCTTTGTCCAGCGTCATCATTTCCGTCGGCACAGAAGACCCCACAGACATAGAAGGCGTCGTCGAGGGTGACCAGCACATGCTCCTGAACCGTCAGATTTGCGTCGCAAAGTGCATCGCAGAGCTGCAGGATGGCAAAGCTAAAGTAATGCTCACGGCACCATGAAAATTCATGTGTGATGTATTGTCAAAACTGTAAATAGACTTCAATATATATAAAAAAAACTTCAGCCGCGAATACAGGCACCTCAACATTCGTATGACAACCACCTGCATAAATGAATTCGTGGACGGCGTACGCCAACAATGCTTTCGCCCTCATCGACGCTAGCGAACCTGCTTCGACAAATCGAGGTCGCCGACCAGATTTCGACGTCAATGCGAGCCTTCCGAAGCACAAGCAAGACCAGCTCGAAGCCCTGCTCCTGCAATTCAACGATTGCTTCTCGTCATCGTCAAGAATCCGACAGTCTCCAGTCGCAAAACATCGCATCATAACGGAAGATAGTTCCCGACCAATCCTTCAGAACCCGTATTGAGTTTCAACGCGAGAACGCGAAGCCGTTAAGAAACAGGTCAACGAATGCTATGGGCCGGCATTATCCTGCCGTCCATTAGTGCGTGGTCGTCTCACGTGGTGTTGGTGAAGAAGGATGGAACCCTGCATTTCTGCGTCGATTCTAGTCGCTTGAATAAGATCGCAAAGAAGGATGTGTATCCTCTTCCACAGATAAACGACGCCCTCGATGGACTCCACAACGCCAAGTATTTTTCGTCGATCGACCTCAAGACCGGCTAATGCCAAATCGAAGTCGAGAAAAGGCTGCTTTTACAACACCAGACGGCCTTTTCAAGTTCAAGGTCATGCCCTTAGGCCTTTGCTCGGCACCTGCGACTTTCCAACGCGTTTTGGATACAGTGTTGACCGGCTTGAGGTGGCAGACTTGCCTTGCATACTTGGACGATGTCGTTGTGTTTCCTTCAAACTTCGACGAACATCTTCACCACCTTGAAGCTCTACTCCAAGCACTCAAGACCTCCGGACACGCCCTGAGGCCAGGAAAATGACGCTTCGCAGTTTTCTGGCCTGCGCGACGTCATCAGCCAGTGTGGAGTTCACCCTGACCCACGGAAAACAGCTGCCATCGCTGCCTGCCCCCCGCCCACCGGCAAGAAGGTCGTACGCTGATTTCTCGGCTTGTGCACCTATTACAGGCACTTCAAGGAATTTTCCTGGATCACCGAGATAGATATATATGCTTTAATAAATATCTGGAGATGTTTTTCTGGCTTTTCGGTTGACATGCTACTCCTGGGGCTGGCTGATGATTATGATACATACACAGATAAACACATAACACATACAGCCACACACACGTAGACTACACAATTTACAGTTTCATTCAGGCTCGTGGCCCGCAAGAAAGTCAACAGCGTTTTCGTGGCGCGTAACGCACTGCGGCTGGTTTGCCATGTGCCCAGAATGTTTTAACTCTAAGTTCGAGTCCCGTTGAAGATTTAAAGCCACCTTCAGAGACTTTCTGTCTGGTGCGTATAGCTTGCATTGACAGAGGACATGACTGAGATCTTCTGGGACATTACATCGTAGACACAATGGTGGGTCAGAGTGTCCAATCTTCTTCCTAAAGCAGTTGGTGTATGCGACGTTCAATCTGATACGGTGCAAGCATGTCTCCTCTTGCCTGTTGAGGTCTCGCAGCATACCAAAGGCGCACGATAGATCGATCTTGTAGAGTGGCCCATACTGGTGACTAGCGTCTGTCCAGAGGGATCGCTGGAGGCGCCAAGCGTGTACCGATGCGAGTGTCGCAGCGTCTTTTTTCTCGAGAAAGGTATGTCGACGACTGCTTTCGAGGCGTCACGTGCAGCTTTGGCAGCATCATCAGCCCGGACGTTACCTTGTATTCCGCAGTGTACAGGTATCCACTGCAAAACAATGCGGTGATGGAGGTCGCAGGCTTTGTTGCATAAGCGTTTTATGTCCATGACGAGTTAGTCCTGGGTACGTGAAGACTTCAGAGACTGCAGCGCCGCTCTTGAGTCGGTAAAGATGACCCAAGACTCAGCTGTCTGGTCAACGATGTAGTTAATAGCAGCCCTTAGTGCGGCCAGTTCAGGGGCTGTAGATGAGGTGCAATGACTAAGAGTGGCAGAGATGGTGACATTGGCAGATGGAATCCAAACACCAATGGCGGATGATGTAGGCGTAACGAGCGACTAACTCACCTCACGAAGACCGACGTGGAATTCAAGTGGGGAGCGCTGGCAGTCGAAGCATTTCAAGAATAGAAACGATGCCTGCAAACGCCTCTAATATTAGGGCATTTCGACGAATACGCCGATATGGAAATCGCACCGACGCAAGCAGCGTAGGACTCGGTGCCGTCCTTTTGCAGAAGAGTGGCGAAGAAGAAAGGGTTATGAGTTACGCTAGCTGGTCGCCTTACAAGGTAGAAGCCAACTATTCCCCAACAGAAAAGGAGTGCCTTCCCATCATCTGGGCTACGTCGAAGTTTCGCCCCTACCAGTAGGGCAGGTTCTTTAGCCCATATATGTTATCACTGCCCATTATACGTGACACAAAGGAAGATGCCATCCTCAACGCTGGCAGCCATCGGACTAACACCACTTAGTGAAAGTTGCATTTTGTCAGCAATGTGCGACCAAACAGTGTCAGAAACTGCTACAAGGGCAGTTCTAGATTTTATCAAAAGCACTGGACTGGACACCAAACTGTAGGATACTGTGATATGTGGCTACTGTACATACGCACCACCTCTTCTTGTCCCCATCATCACCATTCATCCCTCTTTTTCCCCTTCCCTCATCCCCGGTGTAGAGTAGCAGGCTAAAGCGCATTATCTCAGGCCGACCTATCTGCCTTCTAATAAATTCTCACTCACTCGCTCTCTTCAAACTTGTGAGCGACCACCGCGCCTAGTGTTGGCTAGCTAACTTGATGAACCTTTCGGGTCATCTTGCAAGATAGAGTCTGAGATTTCAAGAATTCGACATTACTGTGGCTTACAAGTCCGGATGAAAACAACGTGGCGCGGACTGCTTGACTCGCCCCCCATTGTCCCCCCGCCACAGGGAGACCAGAATGGTGACTGCGTCTTGAGAAGCACAAGCGCCGATGAATTCGCTGAATGATTCAGGGGCCTTGAGGAATACCTTGAAGGCTCCGCCGCCGTTGTTCTGAAGGCCATCAAACGAGGACTGGCGTCGTTTTTCTTGCGAAACGGCGTCCTAGTAAATAACTTGTAGACACTTCGAGCAAAATACGTCCTCGTGGTGCCTACAGCATTGCGACCAGAAATGCTCCTGGTTCTACACGACGATCTGGCGGCTGCACACATCGGTCTTCTCCGCCCGCTCGCAAGAATACAGGAAAAGTACTTTTGGCCGCGCCTTTCCGCCGACGTCGCTCGCTACGTAAGGGCATGCAGAGGCGGTCAGCGGCGCAAGATACAGCCGACAAAGCCCGCAGGCTTTCTGCAGCTGATCGAACCACATCGTCGACCGTTCCAGCAAATCGGGATGGACCCACCGGGGCCCTTTCCAACGTCGACTTCCGGCCACAAACGGATCGTCGTAGCTACCGACATCCTCAGCCGCTACACCTAAACAAAGGCGCTGCCCCAGGGCAGTTCCACCTAGGTAGCCAAGTTCTTCAATGAGAGCATCGTCCTTGGTCATGGCGCCCCAAATGTTCTTATCACCGACATAGCTACCGCCTTTACAGCTGATTCAACTGAGGCGATCTTGGGATATAGCCAGAGAAGCCACCTGCACACTACCGCCTAACGCCCAGGACAAATGGCCTCACAGAGCGTCACAATAAGAACATCGCCGATATGCTGGCCATTTACTTCGATATCGAACACAAGGCGTGGGATGCCATCCTTCCGTATATGATGTTCGCATACAACATGTTCGTACAAGTAACCACGCAGATGACGCCATACAAATTGGTCTACGGAAGGAACCCGGCAACGACGCTCGACGCCATATTAGCCAATGTCACCGACTAGGAAAACATCGACGTCACCACCTACCTTCAGCGCGCCGAAGAAGCACGACAACTGGCCCGTTTGCTCATCCAGTGCCAGCAAAAGACAGACAACCATCACTACAACCTTCGGCGACGCCATGTACAATACCACCCGGTGATCATGTATGGGTCTGGACACCGATACGCCGACGTGGACTCGGTCAAGAACTTCTGCAACTATACTTCGTACCGTTTAGGGTACTTCGGCGTCTCGGCGAACTCGCTTACGAGGTTGTCCCCGACGGCATCACGAACTCTAAGCGACGCCGGGCACGTCGTCAGGTCGTGCACGTGGTGCACCTTAAACCTTTCTACGCATGTTTTGGAACCTGCGGACTCTAGTTTTTACTTGCCTTGTTGTTATTTCTTGTTGCATGTTTTTTTTTTCATGTCCTGTTTTAAGCATCGGGGCCATGCTTTTTCAGAGGGGGGCTGTTGCCGCACGCGTTTTTTGTTTCAATTTTGCTGTATTCGGGTTTCCCCCCACAAAAGCTGTTTCCAACGCTCGGCGCAAGCCTCGTCACAGTGTTCGGGGATCTTCGCGGTTGTTTGAGATCATTTTATTAATATTAAGCGCAGAATGCGAAAACTCAAGTTTCTTCCAGAGCACCCGCGAGCCGCAGAGATACTGCTGGAAACTTCGATGTATATAGCGTATAAAGGATGGTGCGGTCCAGTGATGATCAGTTTGTCGACGGTAGACGCTCTGTTCACCGCTATCATTGTGCAGTGTTTATTGCTGCAGCCGGACTTTCCATGTACCGACCACAAGTTTGTCCAAATAAAGAGCTTCATCTTTGACCCGCCGACTGCTGCCTTCATCAAGGTCACGACCCCGTCGCACATGTCGTGTACGCCATGACCTAGATGGCCCGCGGCTGTTTTGCTCGCTATATATACAAAAAAAATGTATAGCTTGATGCGCCTGTTTGACGAACTTTATGATTAGTGGTAACATGAGCATAATCACATGCAAATCCTGTACGCCATGCCTTGCATTCCACGCTCATGGCGAGCTCGCGACCGTTCTCTCTTTGATATACATTAAAATTGGCATTGTGTGACGGGACTGTATGACGAACATAAATGACAGATGACAACATGAAAATAATGATATGCATGTTATGTGCGGCATGATTTACATGCCACGCTGGTTCACACTGGGGCCATTTCGCTATACCTTGATATACACCAAAATGACTCTTGCGCGACATGCCTATAAGACATATGTATACGGCACGAGATGATATAAAATTAATGACATGCGTGCCATGCATGCCACCACAGATATGCCATGCTCATGGTGCGCTCGCGGCCGTTTTGCAAGTTTGATATGCAGCAAAATTGTCATTGCGCGACGTTATTGTATGACGAGTATATATAACAGGTCCTAACATGCAAATCATCATTTGCCTCTCATGTATGACATGATTTACACGAGGCAGGCTGTGCGCTTGCGGCCGTTTCGTTAACTGTATATGTAAAAAAATGGTATGGCATGGCATGAGTGCATGACGAACAGAAATTATAAGTGATGCGTTGTATATATATATATATATATATATATATATATATATATATATATATATATATATATATATATATATATATATATATAATCGATTCCCACAGTGGGTAGGATCTGCTGGATTTTTTCAGCAGCGAAGTGTGAATTTCGAGCATCCACGCATGTCAGCCCAAATGATGCCGCAGAGGGGTTGTACGTGAACGGGAAAGGAACTGTCCTTTACTTTTGCGTGCCGCTATGTGAGTAAAAAGGAGTGGAACGCGAATGTTTATAACGAGCTTCTCCTAGTTTTTTGCTTGCTAAACTTTGGGGCCGCATTAGCTTAACGAATGAACAGGCGAGACACGCGAGGCAGCACTTATCACATTCTGGAACACATGATACGGCAGCTTCCGACAGCTAGTAAACACAGAGTTTGTCGGCGCCTGTTTAGAACAGTGCACTCTACGAAGCATATAAGCAAGAAATAACGCTCAGTTAAGCTCATGTCGCATAGTTAAGCACTAACATAACCTCACAAAAATAAGGCATTTGATATCCCAACCTCATTTCCTCGTGGCAAATTAAACCGCAGTGTTAGACCGCAGGTATTTTTGCTTTAGCTTGCAAGGATCTGTTCTAGCAAATAGAAGTGAAGCTAACGCTTGCTTAATATAAGAAGTTATCGTTGCAAACTTATACAAAGTTATATATTATACTCTCTATAGCAACGCAGATTTAATTTATAATATACTTTTAGAATATTCATTCCCGGGAAATCTTGACAGCTTGCTCAGCTGCGGGCAGGCCACTTCTCAGAACGTGGTTTAAAATCCGTACGTCTTCGCTCGTTTTTAGACTCCTATATGGTTGAGACTGCACAAATTGCTATTCCACTGCTGGTTGCTGTTGACTTTACGATGAAGTAGAACTAGTTTGCTAGAAGACGTGGAAACCGAGGGCATGCTAGGAGCCGTGAAAACAGTGGGAGCCTGTAGTGGCCACTGTAAACCATTCGGACAAGTTTATTGCATCTGAAAAAGAAGTTGTTTATTGTTTTCCTTTTTCCTGTTCATCACTCAATTTGAAATTCTTGGATCCCACCTGACTGGAGAGTTGCGAAATTGATTCCATTATCAAAAAAGTAAGGCACTGGGTTTACCTTAAATAATATCAGGCCTATATCACTCACATCGAATCTAGTAAAACTCGTCGAAAGAATTTTACATAGCTCGGTGGATGTCGCAAAAAAAATGACACTGAGCTCATGTAAAATTGGATTCAGGCGCGGCTGCTCCATTTGGTGTGCGCACGTTGATCTAGAAAGTAGAATACAGCGTGCTCAATATCAGAAACAATATTCCGCTTTAGTATTAAGATATCCCAAAAAGTCACAGTTTCGCCGCAAAGGTGAAGCAATGAATGCGATAGCAAGAAATTGGAATGTGGCGCGAAGAACGACGAGCAGCTCGATACTTGCAGCTTCCCGCTGAAGGACAAAGAAGGACGCTCGAAAAGGACGAGCAGGTATACACAGGACAAGCGTGAACTATCACAATTGTTACGCATTTGTGTTTGAGCAACGCGCTGCAATTGTCGACAACGCCGAACCCGACGCTTTTAGATATTTGTTCGTGTAAAGTGCGGCGCGCGGAATGCCCCTTGCGTCTCCTGCCACGTGGTGACGTCTGACGCAAGGTGCGCGCTGTTCTTTTTTTTTTTTTCGTTCCACATCACGTGTGCGTACAGATACAAGCCCCTTTCACGTGCGTGTCTCAAACGCAGTTTTCAAAGTGAAAGAAAATGTAGGAGCGTCGCGTGATAGAAAACACGCTCAAGGTTTTCCGAGATGTGCATACCGCCAGCGGTAAATGGTGTGCATGAATAGCTTGCCATTATTGTGCCGGCGCATGCATGGGAAGTGGCTGAGTAGCCTAACGAACCGCGCTGCATGCGGGGGGTTGCTGGTTCAAATCCCTGGTCGGATGCCTTGGAATTTTTTTCTTCTGATGTGTATTTCTTTGCGCTTTATATATATATATATATATATATATATATATATATATATATATATATATATATATATATATATATATATATATATATACATATCCGGGGCATGAAGGCGACGCCAAAAATCAGCATAGAGTGTCCATATATTTGCTATCGTAATAAAAGCCTATTACAGTGTGGAGCAAATGAAACTGATAGATTCGCTTCTGAACTTAGGACTGCCACAATACTTTGTGGCAAGGGTCTATGCTTTCTTAAGTGGTAGAGAATTTTATTGCTCACAATCTCGTGTCAATTCTTCTAAATGTAAGCAAACGAGAGGTCTCCCGCAAGGGTTAGCATTATCACCCTTATTATTTAATGTTCTAGTATGTACTATCCCCATACAGCAGGATGTACAGGTGTCTGTGTATACCGAGGACATCGTATTTTTGCTACAGCAGCATTATGCGCTTCCATAATCAAACGCGTCCTTTCATTTCTACTTCTGGCTATTATAATGCGCTCTTTGAACACAGGCCAACCAACTATACCTGACTGATTCGTAACGTTATTCGCGTGCTCGTGCACCCTGTCGTTAATGCAACGACTTGATTGCCCTACATAATATTGCTTGGAAGTTAAAGATATGCGCTACACAACACCTTCATTGCATGCAACAAACTTGGCGCAATGTTTCTTACTGGAAAACTTCTTTTCTCTGCCTTTTTTTAGAGAAGAGTCAGGTCGTTGCGTTAACGATACACGGCGCGAGCACGCGAGTAACGTGAAAAATCAGTGAGGTGGTTGGTTAGCCATTCAGTGCAGAGATTGCGAATGCAAACCTATGTCAGAAGAGGGCATCATACTAACCCGAAGTATAAATGAAATCACGCGTTTGATGATAGAAGCGCATAATATCTCGCATTTGGAAGATAGGTGCGTCAGTGAGGCTTCTGCAGCATTGTCAGCAAAAGGAATTGCTTTTTAAGTGCGGAGTCCAACAGGGGTGCGGCTTCTCGTCCATCCATGCATCTCATGTGGCGTGATCAGGCTCACAGCAAAGCGCTCACTATAGCTCATATCACTGCTATCGGTACTCAAACCCGAGGTAACATGCGAGCGCCAGGTCTAATATAATAAATTTAACCGAAATAGCCAAGATGTAACCGCATTAATTAACTTTTTGCTAAAGCGCTTCGCGAACATAGGGCTGACTCCAGCGGGGTGCGAGAGAGGGCGCCACCCCCTCGCCGAGCGAGTGAATAGACAGTTATAGTTTAGTGGGCATAGCGGGATAGCGGGCTTAGCGGAATAGCGGGATCGAAATGCGCATGAGCAGTACGCTAAGAGACCCGTAGCGTGTACCGCACGCACGCTATTTTTCAGATTTAGCGTTACCGTGTTTGCGTGATCTACGTAGTGTACGTAAAACATGGTGATGGTTTTGGACGGCCGCTTCGAACTGAATTTAACCTTTGTGGGGACGGATCCACTTCTTTCGTTGCTAGCGACTGCACAAAATGGCTTCGCTTGCCTTCAGGCAGCTTCGACGACCGAGTATTACGGATAACTGAGCCTAGTTTTTGAGATCGCTTCCCATTTCTAACGTCCCTAGGCCTAACTAGAAGATCGGTGTAAACATATCTGCAACATCGCATTTTGCGCTTTTGCTGCGCGGTTAATATGTATTTACTTTTAATATTACTAAATAAAAGCACTAATATTGCTGCGCGCGAGGATACAGGCGAGAATTCTCACTTTTTTTTCCACTCTTTTTAATGCATTCACCCTCCGCCAGGTGACGCCACCGTCCGAGCTTTGGCACGTAAACGCTATCCCGCTAAGCTATAACGCACTGTCCGCAACGAACGTTTGCGGCACGGTAAAGCTATTCCCTTAACCCCCGCTATCACGCTAACCCTGAACTATAACTGTCAAATGTTCCTCTCCCTGCGCCCTCCTGCGTGGGCGCTGCGCTGTCGAGGCGGCGCGTCACTAGGTGGCTACATCTGATGGGGGGAAACAACCAGACGGAAATCGATGAAGCGCAGCAAAATGTAGCGCACATGTCGTATATCGAGTAAATAAATGTGCAATGTAGCGCACATGTCGTATATCGAGTAAATAAATCTGCCTAGTAAGATTCTACTCATGCCGGGAAAACCCTACATACTTCCACAAGGCGATATGTTGGGCGAGTTGGTTTTTAGCTTCCATATTTTACAGCGCGAGAAGACACCACAGAAAGGAAGGCACACAAGACACACGGAGCGCTGACTGACAACTGATATTTTTATTGAAACCAGCGAGTCTTTTGTACCGCTGGTGGCAAGGAGAAACGTGCAAGAAACATGCGCAGATTGAACATTAGTGCCGGCAGAACACAGACATGCGTCAAATTTCACAGTCAAGATATTTGATTTCTTTTTGGGACAATGCTACTGAGGGTGCGCTTATACACATATCTTGCAACTTTGCTATTACATGTGCTTCCTGTATTTCTCTTGTTAGAGCATCACGATGCTTGCCTATCACATTGCAATCTCTGTACATCGGTTCACAAGGTTCGCTGTGATTTTCGTCAGATCGACAATCTCTGCAGTGTTTGGCCACATGACCACAAGTGGCTACGCGTGCGACATTGTCATGGTGCTCTTTCAGTCTTTGGTTTATGAATCGTCCGGTTTGTCCCACGTACTGTTTCCCACACGACAACGGCAAGGAATAAATTACACCTTTCTTGCACTCGACAAACTGCTTGACATGTCTGACTGAACATCTATGTGATTCACCATTCCTACGGTTAACCTTTTTGCACATGCCAGCCAATTTGACTTTTTTCCTTTTTTCTCTTGGTGGGACTGACTCACTGATATCTCGAGTTCTAAGGCTATGTTTGTGTTTCTGCGCAACAGCGACCATAAGCTCGGAAGGGTAGCCAGCTTTCGTGCGTCAAATTTCGTGTGAAATTTGAGGCATGTCTGTGTTCTGCCGGCACTAATGTTCAATCTGCGCATGTTTCTTGCACGTTTCTCCTTGCCACCAGCGGTACAAAAGACTCGCTGGTTTCAATAAAAATATCAGTTGTCAGTCAGCGCTCCGTGTGTCTTGTGTGCCTTCCTTTCTGTGGTGTCTTCTCGCGCTGTAAAATATGGAACCTACATACTTGCCTCAAACACTGGCATCATTGACGCTTTGGTAAACGGAGCAGTGGGAACTCTACGAACTAGCAGCCCGTGCGACGCACTTCTCCAGGTTTCACTGTAGTGGAGCCGTGGAGCTGCCATATGTTTCTTTGAGCGGTTGTGCACATGTTTGATGGTGTTCCTTGGGACATGCGCATTTATGCACATCAAGTATAAAAATGGTCACTCTGCGCCGTGATAAATTGTTGAAAGTTTGCGCCCTGTGTGTTCAGTCGTCTCTTCTTGTGTCCTTGTCATTTATGCGCAGCGTTATACCCACTAATGGTAAACTAACAGGCCCAAATAGCAACCTTGGTGAAGTACCACCTTAGGTCAGTGTGGTGCAGGAAAGGTAGACGGTCACGTCAAGCTATGACAAGATGCCGATATGCATATTCGGGAAGAACCAATGAAGTGATTCTGCGACGAGGCCGAGCAAGAAAGCTGTGAGAAGGCGTTAAGTACCCTTTGTCCCATTAACCACTAAATAACGAAAGCTACCATCATAGTGATCGTTTGGGAGCGTCAACAACGACAGTAAACCACCGCCGCCTATAGGGCCATCTGGTATATAGAGAGCTACCAAGTGTTGAATCCGTTGTTCTACACATGAGCGTGGCTTGCAGATTCGTGAAAATATAACTAGGGCCTTGACTGGTGCGGCAAGGCGTTATAACGTGATAGCATTAGACAGCACGATCAAAGAAAAAGCCGTTTGTTTCGCAATTAGAAATATGTAATGATTTTTCACTCCTTCACTTCTCGAACAATTTCGTTACATCGAATTTGGTGTATAGTTGCTTTCCTCAATTCGGGTTGATGACAACACTGAATGTCATAGGTCCCTGCGGAGACGATGTAGCGAATTTCTTCGCTACATCGGTAACTTTGTTAAATCGGGCTTTGGTGCCAGCTTTAACTATATAGTAGACAGGGTAAAACCGAGAATATTTTATCTGGCTTTTACTTCACTGTAGCTCTCCTCTTAAATGTAAAGATCAAGCGCACTACCAAGCAGGTACAAAAGAAAAGTATGACGACACAGGCGCACACTCACAAGTGGAACTTTAGTCAAGAAGCAACACATATACAGCTGACACGCTGAGTACGCGTACGATTTCTGTCGCCGCTAACTATGTGTTGCTTCTTCAATAAACTTCCTGCTGCGGGAAGTCGTGGTTCTCTTGTTTTGTCCCTGTTTTGTAGTGCGCCAAAATTTTGCAGTTACGATGAATCAATACCAACTATACCAAATGGCAGTTTCGCTACAGTGTAACTTTGTACGTCTACGAAAGAAAAAAAAATGCAAGGTAAGCTTTGCGCAATCCAACGAAAGTGCGAAACTGAGTCACCGCTGCAAACGACCATGTTTACGGTTATGTGTCTCCACCCGAAGATTTTATGCGTGTCGCTGCGTCGATGTTATTAAAGCGGATGAAATGGTTTTCCCGACATCACCGAAGCGAGTATGGGGGTCGTAAAAGAAAGCGCAAAAAAAGGAAAGAGAAAGTAACAGCGCGAAAGTAGCGAGCTTGTTCGGCAGAGGGTCCCGTTAACGGCGTCGTGCGTGTGTTTATGTCGGGCGTCATTGCGAAAGCACCCATCGAGCTCACTGAACATGTGACATGTGGCAAATTCTGCCATGGAATGTTTCTATTCATCTGCGTATCGCACTAAGTTTTGCACTGTTTGCTAAATGTTGCTTCGAATATCTCTACTGCTAATTTATTCATATGTCTTTCGTGTTTTCTTGCACTTTTACGAGTGTGCTCATATACCACACTTTAGGTCGCCTCTCTACGATGTTATATTTAAATTCCTGTAGTGCACTAAAGCACTACATTTTTTAACATTACTCACATGGGTTTGATACTCACGTCCAGCTATGAAGAGATAGCGAGTAAGGAATAAGAGTGTTTTTTTTTTTTCGCAAGCAGTCCTAACTTTGATCAACTTCGCGGGCAGTGGTGGTGTGGGACGCGGGACGGACTAAGCCCCCCTCCAAACACATGCAAGCAAGATCAAGGAATGGGGTCAACCTGGGCGACAGACACCACCTGCCTAGCCATTGCTAAGCAGCCTCTCTGTGCTCTTGGTCATGACTCTGATGACTGTGGCAGAGGTTGACGGCCTTCATATTACTAGAGTGTTCTGGTTCGCAATAATGGGTGCTTCCCTACTTCATGAAAGTGGCCGGACGCGGGACGGGGGACGGGGGACACGGGACGCAGGAGGGACGGACATAGCCCCGAGCATAAGATGATTCGCATCTAAAATGGTAACGCTCTTACTCGGGAGCTGCGCTCGTGTGTCCATAAAGCGGCGGCCCTTTCTTTTCGAACGACGCTTGTAAACGTTGTGAGGAAGCTGGTCCGGAAGATGTTCCACGTTTTCAGGGTGGACTCCCTGTTCTCGAAGTAGGTCCTGGCGCTGTCTTCCAACGAGAAGTACACAAAGCGCAGCTTGTCGTTGAGGTCCCAGTTGTTGAAGGCCGAATTCCTCTCGTACGACTCAAGCCACGTCTCATGATCCTCACACGCTGATGCCCGGAAGATCGGCAGCTCCCTTGGCTGCTGCATCACGATCGCGGGCTGTGGCGCAGCGGCTGTCATCGTTGCCGCAGTCGAGGTCATGGTATTAGTCTTCCTAGTCCTGTCGGGTAGAAGCCCGTACTCCGGTGGTAGACCTTGTTGTCTACGGCTAACTCGCGTGTGGTGGTTGGCGTCGGTGTCTTCTACGTGACGTGGGCTGGGTTTACGGCTTGACGCGGGCGTCCGCAACCTGAACGAGCAGCACTTGCACCAGATGTCACGTGGTCCTGATGTTGAGGAAGGCAACAGCTGGCGTGTCGAATATTAAACTCTTTATTTGGCCGAACTTGTGGCCGGGAAACGGAAAGTCAAAAAAATTGAAGGACACTTTGTACATTCCAAAGTGTGTTCGGCGAAAGCGTGTGGCCGTTCCACTGACTATGCCATGTCTTTTTTTTCTTTTACACTCTCAGTGGGATAACACACAAAGCGAATGTGTGCTTGTTTTCTTTTTTTAATTTTTTACCGCGAGTCGCAGCGAGACGCGAGACTAATCTTACTCCGTTCGCATGCGTTAGTATTTTCTCGCGCTTTCCGCATAGTGCAAACGCCATCCCCGTTCCAGCGCTTAAATTGACGGACCCTTTGTGAATTCGAAAGTGTATTCCGTGAACGCCTGTGTCTATTGAGACGGCGTCGGTCATAATAATTGCAAACGCTGGGCACAGCGACGCTACGCAAGCAAAGCGCGAGCGCTATAGAGTCCGACGCGACCGGCGTCCGTCTGCGCATCCCGGCGGCCACCTGGCTCCAGTGCCAGAGCTCGGATGGACGGACAGACATGGACGGATGAACGGACAGACAGACAGACAGACAGATAGACAGACAGACAGACAGACAGACAGACAGACAGACAGACAGACAGACAGACAGACAAACAAACGGACGGACGGATGGACGGACGAACGGACGGACGGAAGGACAGACGGACAGACAGACGGACGGACGGACGGACAGACGGACGGACGGACGGACAGACGGACGGACAGGCGGACGGACGGACGGACGGAGAGACGGACGGATGGACGGACGGGCGGACAGACGGACAGACGGACGGACAGACGGACGGACACCGGACAGACACCGGACGGACGTGAGCATGAGACATTAGACAGTTATAGTATAGCGGGCTTAGCGGGATAGCGGGATTGAAGTGCGCATGCGCTGTACGCTAAAAGACCCGTAGCGTGTACCGCACGCACGCTATTTTTCAGATTTAGCGTTACCGTGTTTGCGTGGTCTACGTAGTGTACGTAAAACATGGCGGCGATTTTGGACGCCCGCTTCGAACTGAATGTAACGTTGGCGGGGACGGATACACTTCTTACGTAGCTAACGACTGTGCAAAATGGCTTCGCTTGCCTTCAGGTAGCTGCGACTACCGAGTATTACGGATAACTTAGCCTAGTTTTTGAGATCGCTTCCCATTTCGAACGTCCCTAGGCCTACCTAGAAGATCGGTGTAAACAAATTTGCAACATAAAAATTCGCGTTTTTGATGCGTGCTTCATACTTATTTACTTTTATTATTACTAAATAAAAGTACTAATATTGATGCGCGCGGGGATACAGGCGAGAACTCTAAGTTTTTTTTTCCTTTTCACTTTTTTTAATGCATTGACCCTCCGATAGGTGACGCCACCGTGCCAGCTTGGGTGCGTAAATGCTATCCCGCTAAACTATAACGCGCTGTCCGAAACGAACGTTTGCGGCACAGTAACGCTATTCCCTTAACTCTCGCTATCACTATAACGCTATACTATAACTGTCTATTAAAGGCTTTCGCCTTATTACAGCAAGCAATGCACGCTGTATACTGATACCGGCGAACAGAGCGTCGGCCGTCGAACAAACTGGTCATCGTTTGAACGCGCCGTCTTAAATACATCAGGCATCGAATTTATTAGCCTTATCACTGGTCGTCACGCAAGCTCTGGAATAAGCTCGAGTGTTCGCTTTGATATATATATATATATATATATATATATATATATATATATATATATATATATATATATATATATATATATATATATATATATATATATATATATATATATATATATATATATATATATATACATACATACATACATAAACCACCAAGAAACGAACGGCGATGAATAACAACCATCCGCCTTCCATAAGTAATCAGTACGCAAAATTCATAGAAACGGCCATTTTCTGTCAGCTCGCATTTTGGAAAATGGTCGCGCAACTTTCATGAAAGCTCCTGTGTCAACCGTTCGCAAAACGAATAGCCGACGACGTCTCAGGATTTAATTGCATTGATTAAAGGAAATTTATTGAGTTCCATCTGAAAATTGCTTTCAGTCGGGAACTGCTAGCCGAACAAATAGCTGTCGACGTATCAGGATTTAATTGCACAAATTAACAGACATTTGTTAAATTCCTTCTCAAAACTGGTTTCAAATGCGAAGTTTTCTGCTGTGAAGCACTCATCGTATCATGTTGCGGTGTGTAACACGAGGACAACTTACGGCAAATTCACTGCTAATTGGCAATGAGAAAGAAAGAAGGACAACAGGAACAAGAAGAAAAACCATAAGGTAAGCTTCATTCCGACGCAGTTTTCCGACGACGTTAGTGGAGCTGAAACACATTTCCCTACATACCTTTCATGCTTGGAACCACTAGCGCCTCATCAAAGAAATCTCTCTCAAAATGATGTGGTGAATCACCCGTCTCTTCTTCTTCTTGTTCTTCTTGTTGTTGTTGTTCTTCTCGTTCATTTTCTTCTTCGTCTTCTTCTTATTCTCCTATCTCATTGACCGTTAGCAGCGATTTTGCTGTGGGAAACACCGGCGCACACTGCATGCTTCGCCCCTCCCCAGGTTTCACGTTAGTGGAGCTGAAACACCCTTCCACACATGCTTCGCCCCTCACCAGTTTTTGTAAGAGATGCAACCTTTTCCGTTTAGCTACAAAACACCGTTATGACAACCACTATACCATGCTCAAACATGCTTGTTTAGTTCAGTGGCAGCGCAGCATAAGGAAAATGTATCTAAACCGGTGGTGGTAAACAGGCGGAGATGTTCGCGTCACATCTTCATACTTCTCATCTATTAATTTTAGTAGAAAATAGTACATCCAGAGGAATGTAGATTACATGGCCCCAAATATGTTTAATTCGTATTCTTTTGCATGCTCTTGACAACTACACGATATTCTTGCGGCTTCTCGTTTCGCTAATGGCGTGTGCGATAGAAAAGGAAGATCAGTAAGAGTGTTTGGGAAAAAAAGGTTGCGTTATTAGCCTCATAGTGTATTTGCATTATACACAAAAAAAAAATCACGCCATGTCCACGAAGTGAATGATGGTGAGTGGGCGAGGATCGATCTTTTTCATCCATGGCAGAAAGAGAATGTGTGGTCTGGAACGCGCTTATACTTATGGTCATCAGCGTCATCGTCATCTTTATCACGTGTAGTGGGTACATTCCACTATAGTGGAACGCGCTTATACTTCTTCGTTATCACGTGTAGTGGGTACATTCCACTATATTGCGTCATCGTCATCTTTACCACGTGAAGTGGGTACATTCCACTATACGTGGCTACCTACCGACTACAACTATACTACTATTACTAGAGAGGAACGCGCTTATACTTCATGGTCATCAGCGTCATCGTTATCACGTGTAGTGGGTACATTCCACTATGCTGGAACGCGCTTATACTTCATCGTTATCACGTGTAGTGGGTACATTCCACTATACTGCGTCATCGTCATCTTTATCACGTGGAGTGGGTACATTCCACTATACGTGGCTACCTACCTACCTACCTACCTACCTACTACAACAACTACAGAGGAGGGACAGACCCTCACCCTAAGGAGCTTCGCCCCTAATCCCTAATACTTTGCAGATAAAAGATGATACAAGGGCTCGCGAGCATAATAGCACAATAGTTGGGAAACTCACGATAACCAATCGAGGAAAATTACTGCAGCGAGACAGCAGCCGTGAAAGCATCACCTTGGCAGCCTTACACATTGCAGCGTTTCTTCGTTTAGCGTGTCGCATTCACCGTCGCGAGAGGCGAGGGCACACCGGCCGTGCGCCAGCGAACGCACTCTGCCGTCACAGGAGTGGTTATCTAGTCATTCTTTAACGTGGGTTACCTTCTCTGAAGGGTCACCCAGTAAACAACACACAATCGAAGAAATAACCTACAAAAGATACGCGTGAAACCACTGCGCAGAAGTGAGCGATGCCTCGTTGACCCGAAAATGGCCGAACCAAAGAAAAACCAACAAAGAAAGACACACACACACAAACACACACACACACACACACACACACACACACACACACACACACACACACACACACACACACACACACACACACACACACACACACACACACACACACACACACACACACACACACACACACACACACACACACACACACACACACACACACACACACACACCCAGACTACCTGCCCATCCCCCCCGCCCCCCATTTCTGGCGCTCGACCAACACTATTAGGCGTTGAGCGAATTGCTAGGTTGCTTTGGCATGCTAAAGACTAAGAATACTAGAAACAAGTTGCATTGATTGATTGATTCAAGACTTTATTGGACTATATGTTGGCTTCACCGCCATGGTATAATACAGAGAAAAAAACAAACAAAGGGATGTACCCGACAAGTTCCATTGAGTTTGTAGTTTTCGTTAATTGTGCTCCCCTCGTCTAGTCGCGCTTCAATCGTACCGAGCCCGTTGATGTTGGTTACAATATGTTTTCGATCCCTCTTCATTTCATGTATTGCGACCGATATTAATTGACTTTGCTTACAAAGCGTCGACGTACTTTTCAAATGGTGGCACAACAGCTGAACATCGCGTTACATGGAAACGCTTTTGGTAGCTTTTCTGTTACATCTCGGGCTTTTAAGTGAGAATTAGTACAAATGGAAAAACACAAGCCACAATATTATCGCGTACCTCCAGGATGGCTAAAAAAAGTTCGTTATGCTTCACTTATATCCCTTCCTACTCCGTCATAGTGCTGTTCCCTGCCATCGGCCCTAGTCAATGCATTACGTTATACAAGCTTCATGCTTGTAATAATATAACGCTGCATGAAAGCTGCTTCATGGCGGAACCATTGTTTGAAGCAGTCGACGAAGTACAGTTACTCACAACCGCCATTTTCCCAGGAATTGTTCCCACAGCAACCGTCACGGAGACGTCTAACGTCATGGATATCGCCTTATTATGTAGCGCTATCTGGCCGAGTGCACTCAAAACAAGCAATGCGGTACACGCTACGCGCCAGTTCTCAGATAGCGGAAACACATGTTCCAGCGGTAATCTAGACGCTCTCCTTCTTCTTTCTCCTTAAAACGTCTACGTAGTGCACACTGTAGTCCAATCACAGCGCTACTCGTAGGCTGTCACTTTCGTCAACTGATCGCACACGATACTCGATTTGCGAGTAGTGATTCAAGGATACTATTGTTTTTACCAGAATGGTTCACTTGATGCGTGGATGGGAGTGGTTACGCAAAAGAAAAAAAAAAGCCTATGTACAATAGCCGGGCAGTTTCCACCAGGACCCAATGCAGCAACTCAGGCTTGGTGATCGATGGCCCATCATCCTCGCTGCCATGCGACTTTACGACGGGATAATGCAAACAACTAAAAAGATATAAACAGCAAATTGTCAGGAGAGTAACGATGACAGCTTGCGTGTGGAAGCGTTGTGACGGGTATCAGATGATCTGCCCCAGCCGCAGCATCATTTAACAAGGACGGTAATTTAGTTTCGCGGAAGGATTCGCGCCTTTTTTTATGAATTGGAAGGGTAGTATGGGTTATCTTTGCCAGAGGACAGAATCAAAAGCAGGCCCTAATGACTTCGAGAGGCAATTTCCTATAATCTGGCGTATTCACCCGGTTCTCGCATGAAGCCCGTTGTTTGGGAAAAAGAAAAGCTAAAAGTCGCGAAAAATAAAAAAAGAAATGAGGGATGGGGTTGTAGCTGCTAAACCGGCGCAAATTTATATCATACGCGAAGGGCTTCTCAATTATGAGTGATCAAAAAAACTGAAAACACAACTGTGCTTTTTATTCTATTGTTTGCAATAAATGAGGGCTGATAATCCCGGATAAGGTTCCCGGCCGCTAATGTACGCTACTCTCGTGCAATATTAAGTACACCTGATTTCAATCAATGAATTAACTAGCGTTTGCTAGGGACATTTTTCGTTTTCTTCGACTGCGCCTGGCCACGCAAGCTGAAGATATCTGCAATTAATACGCATGAGACTTGTGGCAAATAGGTATCAGACAGATACATGCGGCATTTATAAAGGGGTTCAAATTACATGTAAGGAGTATGTATCTTCCCTCAAGTACCACAGCACAATACAAGAGCGCGATGCAGTATCACTGCACGAGCATTGAAACTAACAGTTTATTGAAAATTGAGAAACTTAAGTGAATAAAATGTTCAAGACGTTGTTTTGGAAGCGAGTGACAATACCTGCTTCTTTTAGGGGCGAAGATCCTTAGGACTTAGCCTTGTATTCCGTTCTGGTCACGGTATAGAATCATTGCTATAGCCGAAACCTATGTGAGACACAAAAAAAAGTTTTACAATAGACCTCAACATGGACATAGGCTGATTTCAAGGTAAGAAATTGCTGTTCCCGACGAAAATAACTATCGAGAAGAGTATTGATAAGCTGGTCTTCATTAAAATGTGCCTAGATGTTGAGGCTTCTTGAGGAAACCTGTAACACAAAGGCGCACGTCGAGCACTATATGTGCCCAACAAATTACCCATATTAAAATGGTATTTTGCCACCGACAAGATGGCGGGTTCTTCGATTCACTTTGAGGCATATCCTCCACTCCAGCAATTTTTAAATACCTCCTTCAATTTCCTAAGATGACCGGAAGGCGAAATAAATTTACATTTTCATATACACTGTGAGTCACTCAATTTAAATTATATGCGGCAACGCTCGGGTAACGTACGGTTACTCACCGATACGATACCCAGAACTTTGTCCCCTCGTCATGATTCACATCGCGCAGATGCGTGGATCTCTTTTTTTTTCTTTTTTTAACAGCGAAGTTGTTAGTTAAGCCATAAAGACTGCGGTGGTGTTACAAAGAGCCCCTCGCAACGTTGCCTAGCAGCCGCCGAGCACAGCGCGCGCTCAGCGATGGAAACCGGCGCGCGTCACATGGCAATTGAAAGCCATGGGCGCACAGAGACAGATATTAAGACAGAAAGAAAGAAGAAGCAAGTCTCGCGACCACATACCGCGCCACGCGGTCCAAGCTGCGCGTGCGCGGCAGCTAAGCCACTCCCACTGAGGGAGACATAACGCTCCACCTCCGCTCTACAGTGCATTACTGTGCATAGCCTGGCTGCGCCCGATCGTGCCGAGACCGCCATGGGGCGTCCTCAGAAAGTGCGTACTCCCGAGGAGGAAGCCGTGCATGTCCAAGCTAGACGTGTCTGTTGACGGAGACTACGAGCGGTGACGGGCGCGCGCTTCGATTTGCCAAGGTTTGGGAGACAGTGCAAACTTCCCTATCTTTTTAAAATATGGCTGCTCCACACTCCTGAAAGTATTAAGTCAACAGTCAACATAGGCATAATCAAAAGGCTGCTGTTCATCCCTGATAATTAAGAAGAGAAACGCATTCCACTAAGCCGATAGTCTAAATGTCGTGAGTTCCTTAATTTCGATTAGGTAAAAAGGACACCATTCTAGCTCTCCATCCTTAGCGGCCGATTAGCGTTTAAAATATCGCGCTGTTAGGCACAATCGCGAGGGTTCGATCTCCGGTTATAACGTTCACTAGGACGACACGCAAAAACAAAAGAAGCGTCTTTGTTATTGCATTTAGAGGCATATTGAAGAGCCTCAAAGAGTCATTAACATTCGGGACTCCCAGCTACAGCGTATGTGGTAATCGTATCGCGAATTAGGCGCTGAAAGCAATATAATTAAACCGAGTTAATTTATTCTCCTTCTACTAAGCTACACTTAACAAAGTGGTATAAAGTGCATTTGATAAGTCGAGCAATGCAACGAAGCTCACTTTTGTATCGGAAGGCTACACAACTATGCATCAATCATCACATGATGCACCCATCACATGATGCATGTACATCACAGCTCAAACGATGGTGTGTGTGTGTGTGGGGGGGGGGGGGGGAGGGGGGAAAGAAGGGAGGTGAGGAAGGATGTGAGGGGCTAAATTGTCTCCTCGTTCTGCACAGCTGTATTATTGCAAATGAGTTCTGCAGAATTCCTCAAGATGGCAGAAGGCTTAAGAAAGGTAAAATTGAGAACCACCAGCTTGGAGCAGGAAGCAACAAGGAACACTATACGAATTTCTCAGCAAGAAACTTCATATTGCCGAAAATTTTGTCCTGGTCCGGGGATGGAACTCGTGACCAACGTTTTTCCGGGATGGTTGCTCTACCAACTGAGCTAACCTCGATGCTAGTTATCGGCAGCGTGAAGTCTAATTCATGGACTACTGGAAGCACTGTCGACACATGAACACATATATTGCGAATGAGTTCCGGGGAAAGGTGAAGAAAGGGTTGAGAACGCGAAAACTGAGAACCACCTGCTTCTAGTACGAAGCCACACGGAAATCCATACGGATTTCTAGGAAAGAAATCTTTATAGTTGCCGAAAAATTTGTCCTGGACCGGGGATCGAACCCGTGACCAACGCCTTTCCGTGTGAGTTGTCTGGCTTTTTGGCGTGCTTCAGGTAGAGTGTGATGTCCAGAATGACCTCGTCCATGGCGGTCAGCAGCATGGCGTCAAGCGTCTTTGCTGGTCTCCCTCCTTTAACCAGCTTGAACGTGTGCGTTGCTTCTTGTACTGCCGTGTTGTACTGTACTGCCTTCTTGTACTGCCGTGTGTTGGACGTCGAAGGACATTGCAGCATGTCGGCGAAGCTTTTATTCAGACGCTCGGTAAAATCATTCGTCTGCGGGTGGCAGGCTGATATCCTGCGGTTATATGCCTGGCTGCATTGCAACAACATTTGCGTCATAAAATCCGTACCCCTTTTGGTGAAAAGAACTTCGCAAATGTCGTGACGCAGCAAGACATTCTCAACGAAGAACTTTGCTGGGAAGCAGAGCTTCCAAGACTTCATAAAACGCATTCGACTCGATATTTCTATTAGGTCGGATGCGTTATTGTAGTTCTAAGAAATTCTTTAAAGGGGTTTGTTGTACTCAGCAGACGTCTCCATTAGCTGGTGGATGACATTTCTGTGATACATCGCTCAATACCCTTGCTGAAACTATACAGTGTCCAAGATTAAAGGCATCTGTTTCAGTTACACTGCTGAAAATTATCTTCGTATATAGTTTCATCATCATCATCAGCCTGACTACACCCTACTGCAGGGCGTAGGCCTCTCCCATGTTCCTCCAATCAACCCGGTCCTGTGCTTTCTGCTGCCACGTTATACCTGCAAACATCTTAATCTCATCTACCCACCAAATTTTCTGTCTCCCCCCTCACGCGTTTGCCTTCTCTTGAAATCCAGTCAGTTACTCTTACTGACCAGCGGTTATCCTGCCGACGTGCTACGTGCCCGGCCCATGTCCATTTCTTCTTCTTGATTTCAACTATGATATCCTGAACCCCGTCTGTTCCCTGACCCACTCCGCTCTCTACCTGTCTCTTAAAGTTACACCTATCATTTTCCTTTCCATCGCTCGCTGCGTCGTCCTCAATTTAAGTTGAACCCTCTTTGTAAGTCTCCAGGTTTCCGCTCCGTAGGTAAGTACCGGTAAGATGCAGCTGTTATATACCTTCCTCTTGAGGGATAGAGGTAGACTACCATTCATGATTTGAGAATGCTTGCCGAATGAGCCCCATCCCATCCTTATTCTTCCAGTTATTTCACTCTCATGGTGCGGCTCCGCGGTTACCACCTGACCTGAGTAGACTTACTTTTACAACTTCTAGTGTCTCGCCACCTATCGCAAAGCGCTGTTCTCTGCCGAGATTGTGCCACATTACTTTAGTTTTATGCATATTAATTTTCGGACCTACTCTTCTTCTTTCCGTATCCCGTTCAGTAATCATGAGCTATAATTCGTCCGCTGAGTTACTCATCAATGCAATGTCATCATCGAATCACAGGTTAATGAGATACTCTCCATTAATTCTTATCCCTAAGTCTTCCCAATCTAGGGCCCTGAAAACCTCTCGTAAACACTTGGTGAATAGCATTGCAGAGATCGTGTCACCCTTCTGCCTTACACCCTTGCTTATTGGAATTTTGTCGCATGGGCTTAGTTTTAGTACTATACGTATACAATTCGTATAGAACTAAAACCATGCCCATGGGCCCATATTTCTCTGGGTCTTTTGTGTCCCCTTGCGAATTCATATAATGTTGGCATTATGCAGGCCACTGCCATCTTTTGTATGTTGACACATGGGGTGTGTACGGCAGCAAGTTTCTTGCGTTCCACTGTTACGCCGTCTTCCACTGTTATGCCGTCTTCGCGGCCTTTTTTCCGTGAGGAATATCAAGAACTGCCTGTCTAATCTCGTCACTTGGTTTATATGAAAATTCTGTGGCTCGTTCGACTTCGCATTCAGCGGAAGATGGATTAGTTATCAGCGATCAAAGCAGAAGTGCAATGTGCGAGGTAATGCTGTTGAACCAGAAATATTGTTAAGCCAGGTGTAAACACTGTTAAATGACGTTTATTTTATTTGCTGTGTGCAAGAAACACGAACGTTTTGGTTCTGGTTTAGCAGTCGCGACGTCGCGTATTCGTGGCCATCCTTCTGTTTCTGTTATTTATCTTATTGAGTATCACTCACACAGAGGTACTCGTCCAAAACAACCAGCTACAGTGAAACGCTGCAACAGCGTTTAACGGAATCACAATTTTTTTCTGGAAAAGCTAATGTGCACTCAGTAGCTGTCTCTCGTGAAATACCTCTGTCGTTTTGAAGTCATCACTCACTGGCCGGAAACAAAGCAAAAATTAACTTGATCGTTGTTTCTGGTTTATCAGAGGCATGCTGCTTCCAACGGTTTGCTGATGAGCAGTTTGCTTTATACTATGGTCAATTTAGAGAATGGTTTCAAACTTCGTTACCAAGTAGTAGTTGCCAACATTAGTTTCCACAACACTGCACTCTATAACTGAAGGTGCACGCTCTAAACATAGAAAGATGCGCAAATGAGGATTAATATGATAAATGTGTTTCACACCTCAGTCACTAGTTAAAAGCCCTTGTATGGCCTACCATGTACAGGCGGGAGCGTTCCATCTTCAGCAGTACACTTTTCTCTTTCATGTTCATTTGTTTCAAGCGTGGGCTTCGGCTGGAAAGTAGGTCAGCACTCCAATTTCTGAAAAATTGTTCTGTCGCAACACCTTGGTGCAATATGTCACGTGATATGTGGAGCATGACTTCACTATTGCACGTTGGTCTGTGTGACAGTTTACACTCCAGATAAACACACAAAACAAGAAAAATTTAAAGCTCTGATTGAAGAAGCTAGAGTCACTTGCTGTTATTACTTTCTGTCAGGTGTTTGTGAACCTCACACGTTTTCTCAACGAAAATAAATAATTACGTACATGGTGAACGCAAGCGTGAGCAGATTGGACTTGATCATGTATTTGCTTATATGAAGCTTATTTGATGATTGCTGGAGGTAATTCGATGGTACGCGATCACATAGAAAACACCCTACGCAAACTGTGTTTTTTATTCTTCTTACATTTTCAAGTTTAAACCTCTCTATGTCACTAGAGGCGCGTCTATGCCAATTCACGACTACCAAAGGCAAAATCACTACCACTTTCGTTCAACTAAACCGCTATACGTAACTATCTCAAAGTCCGAAGCGAGAGCTCACACCGCAAATCCCGAACTACCTCATCATGCGACAGCTTATATGCGCATCCGACAAGAAAAAAATAGTCACAGTTTCGCCACAAGGCAAAGCTATGAATGCTATTGCAACAAATTGGAATGTGTACGTGAGCAGTGCGCTGTTCACGCACACATGACGCACGAAAACAACACGCACAGGACGAGAGCGAACTAAAAACATTCACAACTCGACACTTAACGCGCTGCTCAAACAAAAACGACGCACGAAACGTATTCACAGGTACAGACGAGCGCGAACTAACAAGTGTCACAGTTGTTATTTCGCTGTGTTTGAAAAGCGTCACTGCAGCGAGGGATGTGACCTTCGCGCGCCCGGTAACTACAACGCTATCGTTCCGCCGAAAGCCCCATTCTCCGCCACCGCGAGATAAGCGCACGGGCGCACGGGCATCTACCCCCCCCCCCCCCTCTTCGGGCGAAGTGCGCGCCGGAGAGCTAGGAGCGCCTGAGAGCGCGCGTCGCGATGAACGCCGGGGCGCCCAGCTAAGCCCCGCCGAGCGCGGCCTTTGCGCTATCTCGTTGGTAATGCTGAAAACACGCTGAAATAGCGCTGTATATAAATAGCTCACCGTTTGAACGTTGAAGGACGTTCGCCTTCGTGGCTGAGTGGTTAGCGCTGCAGAGCGAGAGGTCCCTGGTTCGATGCCGCGCGTCGCAAACATTTTTCTGAATTATTTTTTCTTGAGGCTTTTATAAATATATAGATACATATACATATGCGGGACATGATGGCGACGGCGACGCCGACGCTGACGGCGAAAACCAGCCGAGAGTGTCCATATAATTGCTATCCCAATAAAAGCAAAGTTACAGTAGGGGGAGGCACGGCCTCAAATTTCTGCTTGGTGCATCTGAAAAACCTTTCAGATGGAGTCAGCAAAAATGGGAAGTGGAAATCGATGCCAAGCATCGATCTTCCCGGACGAAAACACAAAATTGATGGTGAAGAGGAAAACAGAAAAAAGAACTCTAGAGTAACTGTGATAAACGACTTGGGGAGATGGTTTTGCTTTCTACGTGCAGCCAACTCGTAAAGATTACTTTTCTGTGAGACGAGCTTGCGCAGTGACAAAGCTAATGCGCACTGAGCGTGTGGCTTGGCTTTTTACTGTCGATCACTGCGCGGTGAACGTTCAGCGACCGTTTGTATGGCAAGTCGTTTCATGCGGTCACGCAAAGCCAGTTCATCCGTAGAGCCATCAATTTCACCTCTTAGGTTAAAGAGGGAAAACTTAAAAAAAGGAAGTTCATAAGGGACCACGCTTCATCTACTTGACAGCGGCGAAGAATATTGTCGTTACTGTTCATGATTCGGCACCAGGAATTGCCGTTATTGTTTCCACGGTGTCTCTCTTCTTCGGCATTTTTATCCGCACAACGTTTCCTCTTATATACCTACCAAAACAGTCGGCATATCATTCCAATAATTGCAATTATCCCTAAGAATCTTATAGAAATATGCGAAAAATATATATGAACTACCCGGAATCTCTATGTCTTCCGTAAAAAAATAGCAGTGATTGGAAATGAATACGTTATATTTCAGTTGGGATCAGTTCGAAAAGTGGTTGATGCGTTATACATATGGATTTCGACAAACATTTGCCGCATGGTGATGTTACCTAATGAAGTCAAACTGTGAAAGCTTTCGTCGAGAGTGATATCGCGAACGCAACAATTCACGACACAGCAAATCGATAAAATATAGATCGATCACTTCCTTCAAGGAAAATAAAATGACACGTTTTGCATGAGTGTAGTTCTGGAAGTGTTTATTACTTGTTATGTGTCTGCTCTACAAATGTAAAAGCCAAGTTAATAGGCTTAGAAATGGTATATGAGGTTCAAAGTATGACTCTTACGAAAAAAATGCCATGAACAATACTTCGCGGCTACCTTCCGAGTAAGTATTTTAGGGTGATGAAGAGGTGTAACAGTACACATGTGTTAGTTTATTGTGAAGTTATGATAACTGACAGCCAGCACCGGCCACTTCTTGTTAACAGTATTTTCCAGCGCTACTGTTCTGCGTGAAATACGTTGCGCTTCTCACAAACTCGGCACTTTTTTAAAATTATATGACGTCTTAACGTTTCTTTTCTTATGAAGGTAACATCATATTATGCTTCGCATGTCGTGAAGCAGGATTCGAAGGACTGTACGCCTTCCGTTGCCCCTAGAATTTAGGTATTATCACAGGAATATTTATGGCTATACCGTGAGGGAGAAATAAAAGGATTGCCCATGCCGCAAATTCACTTGTAGCGATCTAATGGTTGCAAGAAAATCATTGGGAATTCAATGCGAGTGTGTTTGTGCGTCAGTCACTCACTCCGTCGAAAGTATTATTGAAAGGTCCTGAGGAGTTTAAGCCGTCGGAGAATCCACGAGGGACACCCTGTTCACTACAGGAGCAGCCGCTACTGTAGGCAACGCCCGTGTCGGGGCGGGAACATGGTGGCTTTCCGCCAGTTCTTGGGCCCTCTGGACTGCCTTTAGTTGGTGGTGGAGCTCGGAGCTCCTGAGTGCCTCTTCCCAGTGGCTCCCACTGGTGAGAGGTCCCTGAGGTAACGCAGGACATTGCAAGAGCATGTGTGAGAGTGAACAATAAAGTTCTGTGAAATCTTGGCATTGGGGAGTGACGACTGAGTTGTAATTGCTCAGTCGGCCCCGCAGTGGGTACTCGTCTGTAGCATTCGAAAGGCTACAGCTTGCGCGCGTTCGAGCTTTGTGAGTGGCAAGGGGTATTAACGCGACAGCGTTAAAGAGCTCGTTTTGCAGAAATTCCGGCGTCGGCGTCGGTGTCGGCGTCGTTGGTTGAGAGCGAAAAATCATCATCTTGTCCGTGACCAAAAAATCGAGAAAGATGCAAATAAAATAAATAATAAAAATTTCCGGGTCCGAGTGAGGATCGAACCCGAGTCGTCTGTGTGGCAAGCAGGTGTTCTACCACACAGCCCTGCCTCTGCTTCCTCTGCCTGGAGATGCAGCAGAGGAAGGAAAATAACTTCATCTGCTTGGAAATGCAGTGAAAATAACTTTCATGCTTCGCGAACGCAAGCGTCTTTTATATAGGCGTCGCAATATAACATGTAATATCCCAAGAATATTGCGTGGTACAAGCGTACATTGCCATCGGGCGTCAGGATATGTGACTATCACAACGATTTCCTAGTTTAAAGCCAGCCACCTATTACAAACGGCACACACCTTACTGCGCGTATACCCTTGACACCACGTAGTGGGTGCATAGCAAGTTCGAAAACATTTCCCACATTTGCCGCGCATAATTGGGCCTGGTTTAAAGCATGCTACCCATTACATAGTATGCACTAAGTGATTGAAGTACGCACTACGGACAGGATATCGCTATCGCGTTCAACACTTAAAGGCGAAGATTAAGGGTCCCCCCAATTTTTTGGCTTTGAAATAGTGAAAGGTGATTTCGCGGTAGGTGAGTAAGGGGTCGTTAAACTGTATGTATGTCGCCAGCTCCTCAGTGGCTGATTGATCGTCGCGGTGGGTCAGTTCTCGCGCTCGGTCATGGGCCGCTTCGTTGAGGTCGGGTTGTTGTGAGTGGACTCAAATATTTATTTGTACCTGGTTTAGAATCTCAGTATATTCTTGCTACATATGTAAGAACATTAACATTAACAACTCAGTTCGGGAAAGTGTGGGTGAATGCGCCAGGTGTTATATTCATTTGACGCACTACATGCAATGTATGCCAAGTGGTAGCGGAACTTCCATTGAAGCCCTTGTATCAAGAGTTCGTTGCCATCGTCGCCATCTACGTACAGCAGGGACAACTAACAGCAAGCAAAAGATAAAAGATAAAATATGACGTCACAACCGGCAACGGCAGCGACGTCGCGCATTTGCACTACATGGCGCTTAATTGAGAATTTTCTTAATCGATGACCTTTTACATGGTTTTGATAACTACGTGAATTCATAGCGTCTTTATGGCTCGCCAACTGCGTGTACGAGAGCAAAGCAAGATCAACAAGAAAGATTGGCGAAGCAAGCTTGCAAGCTTATTTTATTAGCCAAAAAGGGTACTTGAAGTATACACCCACGTACTTTGCAGATGAAAAAGTTATGATACAGTGGCTCAGGATCATAATAGCACAATACTTCGAAAACTCACGTTCCCCAATCGAGGAAAACCACTTGAGTGATACAGTAGCCTTGAGAATATCACTTTGGCAATCTTAAAGTACAGCGTTTCATCACGAAAGGCGAGGACACGCCGGCCGTGTGCCAGTAAAAGCAGTCTAGAGTCATAAAATCGGTTATCTACACATTCCGTGAGCTAGTTCAGTTTTTCTAAAGTGTCACACCAGTAAACAACACGTGAGCAAATAAATAACCTGCGGAAGATACGCACGAAACCACCGCGCAAAAGTGAGCGATGCCTCATTGACCCTACAGCGTGGCGAACTAAATACAAGCTCACATCCTACATAGCAGAGCGCCTGCATAAGCCCCTCAGTTATGGCGCTCGAGCAAAAAAAAAAGAAACAAAGAAAGAAAGAAAGACAAAGAAAAAAAGTGGGGGGCAATGAACTATTCAGCCAAGTGGTAGATAACCCGAAAAGTGAATTGCTTGTTTACTTTGGCATATGTAAAATTAGGAGTACTCGAAAAAAATTTTCTTGAGTTTTTGGTTTTCGTTATTTGTCCCCTCCTCACCTAGCCGCGCTTAAATCGTACGGCGGGCATTGACGTCTGTGGCAGTACGTTTTCGACCACTTTTCATTCCAAGTTTCGAGACCAATATAAGTGGACCTTGCTAGATGCTCTGCATGCCGGACGGC
The DNA here is from genome assembly GCA_030522465.1 of Rhipicephalus appendiculatus. Lineage (NCBI taxonomy): Eukaryota > Metazoa > Arthropoda > Arachnida > Ixodida > Ixodidae > Rhipicephalus > Rhipicephalus appendiculatus. The sequence continues at coordinate 97,702 of JALIZH010011188.1, forward strand.
AAACACAAGTTCTAAGGCTGGAATACTTGTTGCCTTTTCCTTTCTTCTGTTATTCTTTTTTTTTTTTGCTATTCATCAGTATCTAAATCTGTGGACCGGGTGTCGGTGTAGTAGCACAGTACTCAGTCTCCATGCTTCGTAGCTGTCGAAGTAAAAGGCCCAATGCAGAGACTGAAGGAAAAAAATTACAAAGCCAGCGCCCACGGCACAGCTTCAGAGACAGGAATCCTATCAGCTCTTCGCCTTTCCTAAGCATCAGCTCCGCCAGCTCCGTTTCATGTTACCACAGGCCAGAATCCAATACAAGGTGCGAGCTGCCTCTGCCACTCGAACACCGCGGGACAAACACAGTGGCTCTTCCGGTGAACTTAAAGATGGTCGTAAGCAAGAGAGCATTTCAAGGCTTCTCTCTGAGCTGGAACTATTGGTAAGGCGTTCTGTAAGTGATCCTGTCGCGCTAACTTTTCAATAGGGATTATACCTATTAATTGTTTTATTCTTCAACAAATTACAGTCTATCTGTGCGCATCCGCCACAAGTAAATAAAAAAGAAAGCACGAGTGGTACTTCTAGTTGCATTTGGGCATTCTTGTGCCGGTATGTAACCATGGCAGGTGACTGCAGAGTGCACACGTGACTTTTGCGTTTGCAGTACACTGACGTCAGTAGGGCTCAGGGGCCGGCTATCACAATGCATATCTTATAACGAATATATTTGTGAAATTCTTAAGCTACATTTGCAGTTCTAACTAATGTTGCATTGTGAACATATCGATAATTACAAGAATGTATCAATGCCAAGAGCCGACCGCGAAGAATCAGCGTATTCATATAATACTGTACATGAATGATTCCGCTGAGGCCAGTGCTGCAGTGAAATATTTTGTAACTCCACCTATAATTATTCCTACATGAACGACATGGTGCCATCTGTGTAATGTGTCTGTACACCACATACAGCTGCGCCATGTACAGTCGAACCCCCTCAACAACGAAATCGCCAGGAAGCAGGTTTTGCTCGTTCTCATGAGAATTATGGTGCTTTTAAAGAGCTTGACGGCCCGAGCCTCCCAGCGTAATCAGCTTCACGCAGCCTTCATATTAGGAGGCGTCATTTTCCCGAAAGGCCGAACATTGCACGTGAGCAAAGGGGAGGAGATCTAGGCTTGCACGCTGAGAGACGCGCGGCAGCAGGCGGTTAGGCTGCCTGAAGATTGTCTGTTGGCATGACGTAACTTTCGTGGTTGTAGTAACTTGAAACGTCGTGTTCCTAGTTGCAAACACAGGCGTCAGAAAAAAAATAAAAAAAATTCAGGCAGATCTCAAGTACCATGGCAATCGATGTTGTGCGAAGCATCCGGAGGTAAGGTGGCTGGGTTGTAATTCTTTTATTGAGCGAAACGTTATGAAATTACGCTAATGATATGTACAAATGTTGCGCGCACAGACATGTTGAACAGTCGCGTATGTTTCATATAACCAGTTGTTTAAGTGGTGTAACGATGCCGACAGAAACATGGGTATTGCCAACACCAGATGCCGTAAGCTGATATGTAGACCTTGTGCTTGCAAGGATTGTAGCCCCGGATAGTGCTACGTAAACCAACTACAGTGGATGGCGTTTAAGTATACAACTGACGTTAACCCGACATGACTCTTTCGTCATAAGAGTACGTATGTAATGTTTATAAAAAAAACTTCCCCATCTCCCGCTAAAGGGAACCATGTGCGGATGCGAAGCAGCGGGGAGATGGTTAGCTTGAGCGGGAGAAACGTCGCCGCTCTCGTTTCGCGGTAACGGCCCGGGCGCTCATCGCGGCGCTGCACAGGAGAAAGAATGAGGCGCGCTCCGTCATTTTTATATCGCGGAACTACCGTGGTGCCCCCCAGCGGTGTATGCAGCTGTCGCACACCGCTCCGTAGAGGATACCCAGAGGAGGGAACGGGGGGGGAACCGTAGGAGAGGAGGGGACGCATATGCGCTGTGGGACGCTGCTCCGTGGAGTAGAGGATTCCTAGAGTAGAGAAAGTGGGTGAGCGTAGGAGAGAGGACGCACATGCGCTGTGGGGATGTCGGGCGCCGCTCCGTGGAGTAAAGGAGAGAGAGAATAAGGGTAGAAGAAAGGCAGGGAGGTTAACCTGGGCTGAGCCCGGTAGGCTACCCTGCACGGGGGGGAGGGGGGGAGAGGGAAGAAAAGTTACAGAGTAGGAGAGAAAAGTTTCACTTCACAAACGACGAATCAGTCCGGTGTCCTTGAGAAACCGCAACAGCGCTTTCATTTCCTTGTGGAGCTGTGATGGGCATCCCCATGGTCCCAATACCTTCTCGACTGTGAAAACGCTTCCGTCCAGTTGATGTAGCGCAGTGCGGAGGTGAAGCCTCTCGTTTGCGTATGTCGGGCAGCAACACAAAATGTGTTCAATAGTCTCATCGACGGCACAGTCTTTGCACTCGGCGTTGTTGGCCATCTCAATCTTAAATGAGTAGGCGTTGGTGAAAGCTACGCCCAGACGCAGACGGCACAACACTGTACCTTCCTCCCGGGTAAGCCCAGGGAGTAGCCGCAGTCGTAGAGATGGGTCGAGAGAGTACAGTCGATGATTTGTGAACTGTGATGATTGCCACTTCTGGATTGTTATGTTCTGGGCCAGCTTACTCAAGTAGCGAGCCGCGACAATCCTAGATAATGGTGTAGAAACAAGGTTTGTTTCTACGTGTGCTTTTCTGGCAGCTTCATCGGCGAGGTCGTTTCCGGAGATACCGCAATGACTTGGTATCCACTGCAACACAACGTTGTGTCCTTTCTCGATCGCATTGTGCAGCGTTTCTCTTATTTCCCACACAAGTTGTTCGTACGATCCGCGACGAAGTGCCGACGAAAGACATTGTAGAGCCGCCTTTGAATCGCAGAATACTGCCCACCGATTAGCTGGTTGTTGCTTGATGTAATCGACGGCACCTCGCAGGGCAACAATCTCCGAGCCGACGAAAGACATTGTAGAGCCGCCTTTGAATCGCAGAATACTGCCCACCGATTAGCTGGTTGTTGCTTGATGTAATCGACGGCACCTCGCAGGGCAACAATCTCCGAGCCAGTCGATGTGCTCACGTGACAAAGTTTGTAGGTGAGATTGATGTGTCGTGATGGGATGACGGTGGCGCCGGTGGAGCTGGTCTGGGTGGTAGAGCCATCCGTGTACACGTGTATTCTGTCAGCATAGAAAGTGTGCAAACAGTCCAGAGCAGCTTGCTCTGGACTGGATTTCTACAGAAGAGAAAGGGGCTGAGAGTAGGAGAGAACGCGCATGCGCTGTGGGACGCGGGGGCCGCTCCGTAGAGTAGAGGATTCCTAGGGGAGAGAAAGGGGATGAGCTTAGGAGAGGAGAGAGGGGGGAGGGGGCGCGCACGCGCTGTGGGGGTGTACGACGCGGGCGCCGCTCCGTAGAGTAGAGTGGTCCTAGAGGAGGGAAAGGGGGGTGAGCGTAGGAGAGGAGAGAGAGAGAGGGGGGAGGAGACGCACATGCGCTGTGGTGGTGCGGGACGCGGGAAGGAGGGACGGACTAAGCCCCCCCCCCCCCCCCAAACACACGCAAGCAAGATCAAGGAATGGAGTCCACCTGGGCGACACACACCACCTGCCTAGCCATTGCTAAGGTGCCTCTCTGTGCTCTCGGCCATGACTCTGGTGACTGCAGTGGTGGTTGACGGCCTTATATTGCACCACAGTGTTCTGGTTCGCATAGTGGGTGCTTCCCTACTTCATGAAAGTGGCCGGACGCGGGACGCGGGAGGGACGGACATAGCCCCGAGCATAAGAGGCTTCGCATCTATTAGATAGCCAGTACTGCAACCACAATATACGTTTCACCAACATTACGCCTGCATAAAGTGTTCTTCCAAAGCAGTTTCGAGACCTGACGTGGCTCTGTGGTAGAATGCTTGATTGCTACGCAGAATGCTTGGGTTCGATTCCTGCGGGGACTCGGATTTCTATTCTTTGTATTCCTCGCGTCAACGCCGCCGATGTCCGTTTTTCTTAACGCTATCGCATTTAAATTGCCAATACATGTGCTCGCCGTTCCTGGGCAGATATAAATTGTCTAAGTCCTGCGGCGCATACCCGCATTCCGCTGCCCGTGGTATACGGGTATGAGCCACACGTGTCTGGAGAAATGAGTTTGACGACGTACGCGACGGGATTTTCACGTTATTCATGTCATGACCAGCCAGACATACTCGTCAATACCTCGTACCCTCTCATACATATATTGGTCTACCCCAAAGTTAAGGAGGCCATCACGAGAGCGCCCAGGCGTAGGCGGCTAGATAGATAGATAGATAGATAGATAGATAGATAGATAGATAGATAGATAGATAGATAGATAGATAGATAGATAGATAGAAATGCAAAAGTGCTTACAGTACGCAAAAAAATGCTTCGCATTTAAAAAATCACGCCATATCCAAGAAGTGAATGATGATGAGCGGGCGAAGCTCGATCGTTTTCATCCATGGCAGAAAGAGAATGTGTGGTCTGGAACGCGCTTATACTTCATGGTCATCAGCGTCATCGTCATCGTTATCACGTGTAGTGGGTACATTCCACTATACTGGAACGCGCTTATACTTCATCGTTATCACGTGTAGTGGGTACATTCCACTAAACTGCGTCATCGTCATCTTTGTGACGTGTATTGGGTACATTCCACTATACTGGAACGCGCTTATACTTCATCGTGATCACGTGTAGTGGGTACATTCCACTATTCTGCGTCATCGTCATCTTTACCACGTGGAGGGGGTACATTCCACTACACGTGGCTACCTACCTACCTACCTACCTACCTACCTACCTACCTACCTACCTACTACTACTACTACTACTACTACTACTACTACTACTACTACTAACTACAACTACAGAGGAGGGACAGACCCACACCCTAAGGAGCTTCGCCCTTAAAAGAAAACTTTTCTCAGATGCCGTAGTACCTAGCGTCTATGACAACTCCCTGGAGATCTCAATGTCGCCAGTTAGATCCCAGTTATGACTGTCAGATTTTAGCGGGCAAAAACCTGGAGATATGTAGTGGTATCTCAACTTATGTACTCGGTAAAAAAAAACGATGTCGTGGAATTTATTCCCTGGTGTCATATCACATCAGCCTCATAATGAGAGCGTGGTTCAGGCACGCTCAAGTTCAAATTTTATAGCCGCGCCATAATGATTCTGAATGTAGCTATTGAACCTTTTTTGTACGAGCTAGACGCTATCACTTCGTGTCCGCGAGTGGTTACCCGAATAGAGATTTTGTTCATTGCACTTAGGCAGCTGATCGTGAGACACTAGCAATCTGGATAACTGTCAACAGCAGCCTCTTGCCGGTAATTGAAAGATTGATACAGGTACTGTAGGAGCACAAAGAAAGCCTCCTACGCAGAAGGAGTACGACGAGGTACCAGAAAGAGTACGATCTATACCAAATACGTTGCTGCAGCGGCAAGTATCACAGTAATCTGTATCGGTTATACTGACAACTTCTGCGGCAATTTTTAATTGTTTTCGTTTACCAAGGATTACTTCTTTCTCCGCCAAGCGCCTACTTCGTAGACTGAAGTGTGTGTGTGTGTGTGTGTGTGTGTGTGTGTGTGTGTGTGTGTGTGTGTGTGTGTGTGTGTGTGTGTGTGTGTGTGTGTGTGTGCGTGCGTGCGTGCGTGCGTGCGTGCGTGTGTGTGTGTGTGTGTGTGTGTGTGTGTGTGTGTGTGTGTGTGTGTGTGTGTGTGTGTGTGTGTGTGTGTGTGTGTGTGTGTGTGTGTGTGTGTGTGTGTGTGTGTGTGTGTGTGTGTGTGTGTGTGTGCGTGCGTGCGTGCGTGCGTGCGTGCGTGAGTACGTGCGTGCGTGCGTGCGTGCGGATATTACTATCACGTTCAACTGTTAAAGGTGAAGAACATTTCTGTCAAACCTTGCATGTTCTTTTGCATTCCTGGTAAGGAAATGTAAGGAATACGCTACCAGCAAGCTATGGCAAAGAAAATTTTCACAGAGAAGTTTGCGAAATGTCAGCGGAATCTTTTCTCCATATATGACGGTAAAATTACGGCTTGTTATTGGGGTTCCTAATTTAAAAAAAAAAATCTAGGGCAGCTTCGCGCTAGCTGTGCTAAGCCCCAAGGGACAGTTGAGCTGGGCGACATTCTTTCGTAAAAGTATTGTTTACTCGGCTTAGCTTGACATTTCTGACTTTATGATCATTTCGTAAGCTTATTTAAGTCTTTTTTAGGATTTTTGATTGGCTTCCCAGTGTAAACTGGGCTATTTACAAAACTTGGCTTGGCAAGCAAACGTCACCACCGAGCGAACGCACATTGAGTTGCTTCACCTGCTTTTTTTTCATCCGTCTTTCTTAATCTCTGTATTTGTTGCCCTTCTTCCTCCTTTCACTCGCCCTAACCTTATCATCGCTCCACCTCACGTCCTCCTTTCCCTTCTTCTCACTCTCGCATAATTTCATCTCACCCTCATTTCCCTTTCCTTCTTTTAGAGCACAGCTCTTAGGCGCTCGATCCTGCGTTGAGCGGCGTTGCGGGCGATGTTGCCATGGCCGTCGTTGTCGGTGGCGTAACCGATAGGCATAAAAATAAAAGGAGAAACAAATGCCCAACATTGAATGGAATTCGACCTGGGCCGTCTGCGTGGAGTCTAGTATTCTACCACAGAGCAACGCTGGTGCTCGAAACTCATTTGCAAAAGGACCCGATTCAGACGTCATGTCGGGCAAGGAATCGTGTTGACCTATGTAATATAGCGTGGCAGAAGAGTAAAATAACAACCAGACATCACACAATGCTAATTGCGCTACGAGTGTGTGGTCTAAAGCTTCCCACTCACTGCAAATGGCTCAGCCATAATTCTTCATCGTCATCAGCCACATGCAGCATCAGCAAAGTGGACGTAATACCTTACATGTGTGTAGCGGGTATCTCGCTTATCCGCAGAGAAACGAACATAATAGCGTAGTGGGTGCTGTCCTTATTCACAAAAATTGTGATTTATGGCGTAGTCGATACCTTTCGGAAAGCCAAAACTTCGAACACAGTTGGCCTTGCCCCAACAGGACGCTGCGCTCAGGATTCGATTTAGGCAGGACCGTAATCGTCAGTTAATTTTTTAGTTGTTTATGTGAACCTTCTCTTAATTTATCATGCTGTGTTGTATTTTCTTTACTGATGCTGATATGTGTAACCGGCTTGTTGTCATTTGGAGACTTGTTTTGAATACTTTACTGTGGCTTGTTGTCATTTCGAGACTTATTTTTAATACTATGTTCGTTTTCTGCTGTATAATATTGTGTTCTTTGTCTGCATTTATTGTACGGGCCTTGACGATTACATAATAGATAGATGAACAAGTAATTTAGAGCATGAATAAATTTTGTTGCATCGGTTGGCCTCTGCAGATTATACTTTTTTTTATTTCTCAGCTTGATGCGAGAAATAACTTATTTGGAGGATGAGAGGTTGGCCTCAGCTCGTGCGCTCTAAATTTGATGCAGAAAGTAATTTACGTTAGAGATCTGCCTATCACAATTATTCATCGCATCAATCCACGCGACTTTTTTGTTTATTTGTTTTTATTTGTAGCCTTCGGTACAGCGGACCATTTGCTTATTTTTGGTTTTTGGTTACTTCATGATATGTTCACAACAGACGACGCTTTCCTAGTTCATATTTGTGCACACTTCGTAGTCACGTTGAGAATATTCATTATATAAGAGCACCCTTAATCCTGGACTCAAAGTGCGTATAATTAAGCTTTGTTATGCACACACGCTTGCCCAGTCATTACTCGTGGGATATTAAAAAAAATGATGAACGTCATTACTCCATAAATATGGCCATCGCTGGCCTAATATCTATAAGCTTCTCAAATCGTGGCTTTTATTCCCGAATGATGATTTGATTTGTTTATAAAGCTCGTTTAGTGCATGAGTCATGAAATGTAGATACATTTTAGAGGGAAAACACGCAAGATTCCCCACTCATCACAACTGAGTATTTCTTTGCATCCAATGCACGGCTTTATCTGCAGCAATAACAGCGTGCACGCGTACAATGATACACTGCCACGAAAATTTATGACAGCGTCTGTTTATGTGAACGTATACACTGAGCCGCGCAAAAACGGGTACACTGCGACATTATCTCGCAGACAAATGAGCTTCCTGGAATCGTGCTGAAAAACACGCTTGTGCTTTTTCTTCATTTATTCTTTCCTGGACGCTGTGATCGTCGGAATGGTGCCCTCCGGCTTAGTTCTCGCGATTCGCGATTTTCAGGGATGTATTTTTATGCTCGACTCTAAGCCCCACTTTATGAAACAAGATTGCTCTTGGTGGGTGCGCTTCCACTACAGTTTATTCATCGTAGTCGTAGCAGCTTATCGCGCAGCTCTTTCTGAAAATAGAAGGCGTTGTTTTGCCAGCTCTCGCTGCTTCTGGTTGTTCGAAAAACGTGGACGGGCAGTTCACTTTCAAAGCGTCGGCAGACAGGAGATAAACATATCATTCAGGGTACCAGTATTCACAAACATTGTCATCACAAAGAAAAAGATACAGTATAAGTACAATGAATAGAGCGGGCGGGATGCTTACAACCAACGAAGAAAACATTTTCTGGGAAAACATGCAGGTGCTTTTGAAAAGTGCTTTATGAGGATTGGTTCTGTATACAACGCCAGTTATGCACGAATGTAAATGAACTTGCTTATTTTATTTTCAGGAAATGAAGCGATCAATTTATATATGAAACTCGGCATCGTTTTTTTATTGACAAGAAGGTACTCCCTATTTCTCGAACTCCACTGTTGTATCATTTCATGCCTCACTACCAATTACCTTCTACTACAAAAAAAGGCGGTTAAAGTTTCAACTCCCGAACGCAGCAGCAGCGTTTGGACAGATGCTTAATATAGAAGTATCCATACACTAGGATTTCAGCGAACCATAAGCAGTCAATTGAAGTCAACCCAGAATACTCTGTTATGGCGTGCCATATTACTGCATTGCAGTTTTGCGATATGAAGCTGTACATTATCTATTCTCGGCAGGGTAAGTTCAATATTATCTGATTACGTCATAGAATACATTGCCTTGATTATATATTCATACGCCTGTTGTAGTGAAGATGTTATAACATGGCATTCGCAAACTGCAGTCTATGCTTGTGGTTATATTAAACATGAATATGCAATATTACGCTAAAAGAAATCAAAAAGAAAGAGGCGGAGACAACGATTCATTGCAGAACTGCAGAAACGAAACAAAATTAGACCTATGGGCAATTTTTCTACTGGGCTACATTATTTGAGGATGTGATGACGGTCACTCGAAGAGCAGTTTTAGAATGTTCTTCGCAGGTTATATGTGGAAAAGAAAACAGGCCGTCCGTATCAATTGAATTCTGCTACTGCATGTAGCACGATGCACATTTTTGAACTTTATTTGTGACTGCTACAACTTTCTGGTTTGTGAATGCTACTGAGCTTTCCGTAATTTAGCAATCGACATTGGCCTGCTGCGAATATCTTGGACGGCACTAGAAATTTTAGAGGTCGTCTCAGTTTGCTGTCTTGCACCGGAAGCTAGACGGAGGAATCAATTCGCACTCGCATCGTAGAAATGCAGGCTCATGACTCAACATTTCGCAGTACATCGCCTCTTCGTATGACCGTGAACCTCCTGACTCAGCGTATGATACCTTTTTAAAGACGATAGTCTTTCTTGGGATACCTAAACGGAGAAATTTTGGTCTGTCTGTCTGTTTGTCTGTTTGTCGGCACGTCACACGATTGAGCTAGTTGGCCAAACTTTAACCCCCTGCCTTACGACCTCCAATCATGACCAAGAAGCATGTGTTCATACGGGTGAGCGTGGGCAATTAAAAATCAAATATTACGCATACCTGAGGCACAACATCAATACCTTAGTACTATTCACAGTGTTCCTTTAAAACAAAATCTATAGATACGTAATTATAAAGATCCTAGTGTTTATTACGCGGCGCTGCTGTGTACAAAACAAGTCTCCGCCCAGTGATTTAACTTCGACGCTGTGGCTGGCTGTGGTGCTGCCACCTGGCAGCAGCATTGTTCAACACAAGCCGATGTTCCCCGGTAGCGCTGTAGATGGCGTCCTCTTCTGTTTTATCAATGCCAGCCAGATGCGGCTGATTCATCGTAGAAGAGCGCTGTCTCAGGCAAGGCAAAACATATATGGCCGCTTGATGAAATACGACCCACTCTAGAAGACATGATCAGAGAACGCAGAGAAAAGACCGACGACCAAATTTCAGCGGAGAAACGCCGGCGTCCGTCTAAGCGCGCCCGGAAAACGTCCGAAAAACGAGCCCAGCGGCTAGCCCGGCTATTAAATTGTGGTACTCATGCCGCTCATGCAGTGCAGTCGGCACAAGACTATCGTCTTTCGACGACATTTGCAGCGAAGCACGCAGATACGCGGCCAATTTTTTTTTGTAGGAATCATTAAAGCGCAATTTGCAGACGCATTTTACAGCACACTCATTCACCTAGCCACTCCTTGCGAACTGTTTTCTTGATGTTTTGCTTACACGTAATCGTGGGAGCGCTATCTGATTTAAAATAGCAGCACCGCCGTTGTGAATGGCAGCATAAAATATTCTATTCACTATCTTTGTCCTAATGCTTAGCCTGTTCTATGTCCACTTACATGGCCAATTCCACTGATCCTGTGCGTGCTTGTCGCATTTATTCCAGGCGAAAATGTTAATTTAAAAAACCCACCTGACTGTCTTCGTCCTCGGCTGTGGGTATGACAGTCTACGCTATCCTTAGAGAATTATTCACGAGAAATCTTGTGGAACCCGGTAAATATTGCTTGACATGCATATCCGTTTGCTGGAAATTAGTTCTGTAGGATCCTACAAGGTGGTGGAGGAGTAATGAAAGAGACAATCGACAGGCATCTGTCTGTAGCATCGGTGCTTCGAAAGACGCACACGTTAAATAAGTTCATTTTACCTTACAGGTGAGACGTTTTGTTTCACAAGGTATTTTAGTGTTGTTGGGTTTTCTGTGCACTGCTGTCGAACTCAGCGTATAGTGTTTGCGATGCCAAAGGGAGCTGCAAAAGACGCTGGTGGCGATTCTGATAAGGATGCACTGGATGTGCAAGACCATAGTGACTTAGTTAAAGCATTCGAAAATTTCACGTGAGACTACAGATCGGACATGAGGGAACTGAATGACAGCGTATCGTTCCGTACGGACATTTGGAATGACGTAAAGAGCATAGAAGAAAACATTAAACAGCTGAGGCATGAAATGCATGTCATTGCAAACGAGAACAAATCACTGAAAGCATAAAACGAGACGCTTGCTCAGAAGTGTAAAGAACTATAGAAATATCAGCGCCTGAATAATGTAGAAGTAAAGGGAGTGCCAGTTGGAGACGATCCAGTGCTCGCAATGAAAAAAAAATGGGGATAGTGTGCGCGAGACTGTAGACGAAGCTTATCTCGACACGTGTTACTGGGTACGTAGCTGAAAGCAGGGTGCGCGACGCATTATTGCTCGTTTTGTGCGACGGAGGAGACGAAATGCGTTCTTGTTAAAATGCATAAAACAAAATATAAGCAGTTCAGTGCTCGGAAGTGAGGCGAAGACGCCCATTTACGTAAACGAGAACCTCACACAGGCTAATAAAGCGCTGCTTTCAGCCGCAATCCAAAAAAAAAAAATAATAATAATGCAGATCCACGAAGAGAATGCTGATGATGGAGCGAAGCTCCTTGGAAGCCAGTCTACGTCATTTTATTTTACTAAGTGAAGCGCCATTGATCGATACGCTAGCGCTGCACGGTGTAAGTACGAGCGGCTTGCGAGCAATGCAGCACGCTGTACACGGCTTTTATGCGCGCTGTAGGTAGGAGTGGCGCAGCGCCGGCGCTACACCTGCGCGTGGTTGGTATGTGCGCTGCGTGCGCTCTACGAACGGTTCTGCACACGACGTAATGACCTTGATCGATACGCTTGCTGAGAGAGGGTTTCGGAGCGGCGCCGCAGCTGTTCCGACAGGGTCCTACGACGAAAACGGACATCCTGCGAGCCTAAAGAGCTTCGCTCTTAAAAAGGAAGCTGCCAACTGGAAATTCGTCTGGATGAACGGCGGAAAAATTTTGGCAAGAAAGGATGAAGGCTGGCCTGTAGTCCGTATCGCCACACGAACTGATCTATTCAGATATGCACTGATACTGCTGCGCGTGCATAGCGGCATACATTATAGCGTAACGTCTTTTGAACATATTTTGCCCTCATTTTCGTTACGTTCGAGCTAGAACATGGTAAAGATTAGTACACGACTGACGCTTTAAATTATGAATTACCGCTCCCTGCAAAGCGTTTTTTTTCCTACATATTAATAGCAGAAACAATAAAAACAATGTTGAGGAGATTAGTCACTTCATTGGATGTTTTAGGGTGACATTTGACGTTATAATGTTCTCGGAAACTTGGATTCACGGAAATGAAGTGCCTTATCTATCTGGATACCATTCGGAGCACCTGTGCCGCAGCGTTAAGAGGGGAGGGGGGGCCTTGCTATTTTCTTCAAGGACACCTTGCTTGTGAAAAGTTACCTCACCTTTCCGTCATAAATGATGACGTCGAACGCTTAGCTCTACGCACTGGCAAGATGCTCGCAGTGGTTGTGTGAAGGCCACCCCTTGGAAAACAAGAAAATATTCTTTGTTTTTTGAGACGTTGTTGTGTACAATTCGTCAGTGTGGGTTCATTTGTCATTATCGGCGACATAAACATTGATCTGAAATCGTGACATGTGTACTCTAGAGAATTTACAACCATGTTGGCTAAATATGCCTGTAAAAATTACGTAGATATACGCACTAGATTTACAACACACAGTGCTACGTTACTGGACGTCTGCGCAACAAACCTCTGCACCGATTACATTAAATCGGGCGTTTTTATACCCGATATTAGTGACCACCTACCACTATTTCTACTGACTAGTCTAAATGAAAGTAAGACTCATCAGCAGATATCTTTCCGAGGGAACCTAAATGACATCTCACGGGAAGTATTTAGGAACTAAGTTCAAGGGCTTGACTGGAGCATTTTATTATAGCAAACAGATGCCGACACTGCCTATCACATTTTTTTCTCCACAATTCATAGCTGTTTTGACAAAGCATTTCTTCTCAAGGAAATGATGGTGCGGCGAAATAAAAAGTAAAGAAAACCGACGATAAATAAAAGTATATATCAACGTGTAAAGGCTAAGAATAAGATATACCACACATTCATAAGTTGTCCGCATCCTGAAGTGTTTTGTAGATTCAAAAAATTTCGAAATACCCTGAACACTGATTTAAGAAACGCTATGAATATGCACTACGCGGCAAAATTTGAGAGCATCTGCGATAACCCAAAGAAGGTATGGCAAATGGTAAATGCACTAACTAATAGAATGAAAGAGTGTGGTGATATAAAAATGACTATAAACGGTACACCTTTTTATGGTGAAGATTTGGCTTACCTAATGAAATGACATTTCATAAATGCAGGGCGTTATGAAGAGCCAGATCAAATTGACTGTGACACTGATATCTCAGCTGTACGTTTGATATAAAAAACAATATTCCTGCAACCAACATCTACTGCTGAAGTGGAAGTGCCAATAAGAATGCTTAAAAGTAATGTCGCACCAGGCATTGAGGAGATTGGTGCGAATGAATTAAAAGCAGTATCTCATTTCATTTCGGGGGCTATTGCTCACATTATTTATCTCAGGTTATCAACCGGTGTTTTCCCACAGAGACTATATTTAAAAACTATATTTAAAGGTGGCCTTAGAAATAATTTATCAAATTACCGACCGATATAGGTCGTCCCCATTATGTCGAAAATATTTGAAAGTGTGATTAACCAAAGACTGATTTCATTTTTTCACAAACACAAAATTCTGTCTAGTTGCCAATATGGTTTTTAAAAAAAACACATCGACTAAAAAAGCATTGTGCTATATCAAAGATAGCATACTTACAAACATAGATGGCAAGAATTTCACAATTGGTTTATTTCTAGATCTAAAGAAAGCTTTTGATCCCATAAAGTATGATATCCTGCTGGAGAAACTGTCTAGGTATGGGGTGCGGGGAGTAGCACAAGAGCTCCTTAAAAACTACCCGTATCACCGGCATCAAGTTATGCAAGTAAAAAACGCCGCATCATCGAAACTAAAGTTAACACAAGCAGTTGCACAGGGCTCAATACTGGGGCCGTTTTCTTTATTGTTTACATTATTGATATTCTAACTACCCAACTCTCATGAAATTATTATGTATGCCGATGACACTAACATCTTTTCTTAAATCTACAGACTTAACATGGAAACTAAGGTCAACCAGTACCTTGCATCGCTCTCGGCGGGGCTAAGACAAAATAGGCTACAGCTTAATATAGAAAAAAGAAATTATGTAATATTTCGTGCTCTAAAAAAAAAGAAATCAGCCAGGAAATACTTCAAACTTTTCAAGGGCAACAGTGAACTAGAGTTAAAGAGCAAAAGTTTCTTGGTGTCTCGTTTTAAGAGCACCTTTCGTGGAATGTTCATGTTAATGATGTAGTTACCGAACTGTTCGGCGCTGTTGGATACTTGTATAAAATTGCACCTTTGATACCTATATGGCTGAAGCAAAACTTATATAATTATTGTTTTACTCGAGATTATCCTACGAAATACTGGTTGGGGTACCCCAACAAAAGCAACTACAACGGGCTTCTTTTTTTAGAAAAGAGGATATTGCGCATTTATGAAAACTATCAGGGGCCATGCTACCAATTAAGCACGCCACCGTTATTTTTAAAATGCTTCAAGCAAGGCAAGTTCATGATATCAAATTACTACAGTATATACATACCAATGCGCTATATCTAGATGGCAGTGAAGTCCCGTACGATATGAGGCTCAAGAGAAGACGGACACTAAAAACAAGGACTAACTATGGTAAACGAACGACCAACTACCAAGTGCTAACAATTCTAAATAAGCAAGAAGGTAATATTGAATTCAATACGACTAGAAATGCATTCAAAAATAATGTTAAGGAAATGTTACAACACAGGGTTTGAGAGAGTGATTGCTAAAACATATATATATATATATATATATATATATATATATATATATATATATATATATATCTGTAAATATCAAGTACTCTTCCTTGTGTTTTTTTTTCTTTTTTTGGTCTTTTCTAACGTAATTACGTATATGATCAACTTTGTATGTTCCTCTTTATATGATCAGCGCTACATCGTACTGTCTTTAAAATTAAACTTTTTCCTTTGTTTTGTTTTTCTCACATTTTTTTTCTGTTTATTTGTGTGTTGCTACCTATCAACATTTCTCATTTTTTGTCATATGTCATGGTCTATGTTTTGAAGAAAATAGCAGCACAATAACTATGGAAGCGTAATGGTGTGCAAGTTTTGTGTTTTCCCAATGAATTGTATCACAAATGTATTACGATTTTGTGTGTTTTTCGTTCACTATCACTGAACTGCCATTATATAATGTATTATGATGCAGTAACATGTTTGCGGGTGTAGGGGTCCCTGTCAGGCGTTTCTCGCTTTAGCTCCTGTACCTTTCTTGAAAAAGTATTCAAGATGAAACAAAGATTCATTCATTCATTCATAAAGCCAATAGGAATTCTATACGAATTTCTGAGAAAGAAGACTTTTTAGTTGACGGAAAATTCCTCCTGGTCCGGGGATCGAACCCTGGACCAATGCATTTCCCGAGCTGTCGCTCAACCAGGATGCCAGCTAATGGCTCAGCGCAGGCGAATCATTCATCGTGGACGGGTAACGAAAACTAAAATTTACAAGCACCTGTTTGACATCTCCAAAACTAGACTAATTTTGCCTCAACAAAGCAACTTTTTGTCTGAAAGATACACATAGAATTTTTTGTGGATTGATGCTACCGTTGGGTTGCTGCCAATTTTCCCTATTAAAATCTATAAGCCATCTTGCGGGATTCAGAAGAATTACTTACACGGCTTTAACGTGCATGCTCAGTTTTGCGGTTTACAAAACAAGGTAATGAGCAATTACTACAACTGCAAAAGGTTGACTTGAAGGGCCACTTGGTACGTGATACTGCGTAGAAACAGCGCAGAAACAGGACAAATAGAGGTAACACAGAACAGGCGCTTCTGCTGTGTGCTACCTCTGCTTGTCCCGCTTCAGCGCTGTTTCTACGAAATTACTATACAGTAAAGCTAGCCTTCTTAAATGGCTTAGTTGGTAGTTTCAGTAACTATCCGTTGAATTATGGCTCCATAAATTAGATGTTGAACTATGAGTAGGTTGACAGTGGTGCTTTTCTCGCCCTGTTCGCTAAAGTTGACCTGTTTGCAGGACGTACAGATAGTATGTATACGACTTTAAAAATTTTGATAGTTGAAGTGTAAATTTTCGACATATCCAAAATAAATCAAGAAAATATTGGATGACATGATCACTGAACCGATACCCATTTCAAAATATATCAGTAGGAGACCGCTGCAAGGTTGTGCGTCGTGAATTGAAACAGTTCCAGAAAAGCTGCGATTACAATCGAATAAACTTTATCGTCTCTTCCAGAGTGGTAAATGTGGACCCATTGCATCTGTATTCAGTCTATTCTATGACCTCACAACCTTATTACACGCCATCATTTTACGAGCAGTAAGGCACCCGCATTTTTCGCAGGGTCAGCTTGTTTTATTAATTTGCCCACAGCTCTTCCTTAACACCTCAAAAACTAGTGCATGCTATTAGTTGCACGCCAACAAAACGTCTATTCGAAACAAAGAAAGTTAGAAAAAAAGACAAGATAGTATTGGTGAAGACTTTTGTAAAAGATGGTCCACCTCATCATCAGTTCTGTCACCTGTGAGTAAATTCACATTGGCGAAAACCCAAGCTAGAGAACAGGCGAGTCGGACAACCTCTGAGAAGACAGCCCGCAGTAGACTCACTGAGAAAAAGAACTAGAGGCAGCTTCGCCCTAGAGGTGCCATCCCTAAAGAAGTGCGCAGCTGGGCAGCGTTCCCTGTTTCTCTTCGTTTTTTACTTTCTTTCCTCCTCGCTTTCTTTCTTTTCGTATTTTACTGTTTTTTTCTGTGTTTTTTCTATTTAATTCGATTTTTCTTCCTACTTTTTTTTCCCTATCTTTGTCTCCCTTTCCATTGCTCGCTTGCTTTCTTTATATTCATTTTTATATGCGGTTTTATTTAAAGTGCTCTGCACATAAAATCGTCATCAGGGCGTTTGAAGAACAGGAGGAAGAAGACTTCTCTTCGGCGCGAGCGCGCGCTCAATAGGCTACAGTTGGCTATGCTATATGTGGCTTTGCCTGCGTTAAAATAATGATCAAGGCGCTCGAAGAACAAGAGGAAGAAGACTGCTCTTTAGCGAGAGCGCGCGCTCAGATGGCTATGCTGTATGTGGTTTTTCTGCGTTACGCCAAGCGACGACGACAGCATACGACAGCCTGGCCCCCCTGAATGGATCCGCGCTTACAAGGTGAGAATCACCTTAATGCGGCATTCTTCAGAGGACCACGTCTCTCCATGAGAAATATTGTGAAATGCGAGTACAAGGGGGAGCTTGCAACATCTACGTCAGGCCTTGTCAAACAGCCGGAGGAACCAGCAAATGTCTTCGAAGCTTACGCACAGTACGGCAGTCTTCAAGATTGACTCGATCAATTCGAACGCGTGGCGCTGCATAACAAGTGGATGTACAAACGCCAGGACAAGACCAGCCTATGGCTCGTTTCTTTGTCTCCGAAAGAGACGGCATGAACGTGATTCGCAAACCAGGGTGTCACGTTCGGCACGTGGAAAAATTCTAGAGCAGCCAAATGCAGACTTTGTAAACACAGCGGCATAAAGTTGAGAAAACAGAAAACGCTACAAGCGAGATCTCTGCCATTACATAATAGTGTATTGTCAGATTCTCGTGGAATAACACGATGTGAAGCAGGTAAAGATGAAACACTTTATTGGGCGAACTTATGCTCAGAAAAAAAAGAAGGGACACACTGAGTACAATGTTAGCGTTGCGCGCAATCGTGGCTGGTCGGTAACCTGACTGTATATTATACGCGACGGCCTATATACATCTCTGACAGAACTAAGGCCAGCACCAGCTTATCGCTGGTGCTGGCCTTAGTTTGAGAGAAATCTCAACTGTTCGCGTCGTGCGCCCTACCTTATCTGTACGTTCTAGAGCAATCGGGAAACATTCCATGCATTCCTGCGCAGCTGGAGCCGGGCTTTGGTGACACGTGTAGCGGTAGCATGTGAATAAAGCTCGCGTGGCAATATACATATTTGTAGATCTGATTTGGTGCAAAGAACTGGAAATTCACAAGATTAATACTCATATCCATCGATGCATGATATGTGCAGAGCCAGTGCGACAATTTCACGATTGAATGAACGCCGTGTGCAATGAAATGACGCTTTACCTACGCTTGAATAAATAAAAGAGCGCCTAAGGGTTAATTTTGTTGCAAGTTTATTATATATATATATATATATATATATATATATATATATATATATATATATATATATATACCGTGTTTTTTTCACGAATACAAACTTTTTATGAAAATTCTATGAAAGTACAGCTCCTGTTGTTTTCGCACAAAAACTCCACGTCGAGGCGGAAATACTTTGCCATAGTTAAGATGACGTTATTGCGACTCATTTACAAAGATTCGTTAAAAAACTTTCAATTATTGACTCAAGGGCAAATGTTTATATTACAAAGATGTAGTGCGTGCCAATTTATGGCATACATATTTTTTAGAAACTGCAAAAGTTGCCCGTAGTTCGATATATTCATGATCGATCTTGACGGGTAAAATCAAAACTGACATTTCCGTATCAGAATATGCTCGTTGCCTACACGTACCCGATCGGGAAAAGATCAGTTATTGGCAACTTGGCATTCGAAACACACGTGACCAGCGTACGTTCGAAGGCCGCATTTGTTCGAGCTCGCAGCGACAGTGGTTTCTTTTTCGGTCAAACCTCCCACGCCAACGACATTTGTATGGCAATACAACCTGTTTATAATCGATGTTTCGCTCGGCGTCCGGCCTTTCTAAAGGAAAAATTTCTGAGATTCGGTGTGTTTTACAGCATCGTCACTCTGAAGACTTCGGAGTAACGCACACATGCACAAAAAACAAAGCGGCTTTTGTAGCGAGTGCTACATTGGCCATACTCTCGCCGTTTCGCTCTGGCTGGTGGCCACACCGCGAGCTGAGCCGTTGCTTAGCAACCGCCGTAGCTGGCAGCGCCGCTCACCGCGCCATCTCGCATGACATCAGAGGAGGAGCTGGTGAAACCGCGTTGCAGCAAGAAGAGGAGAGGCCGAGCCGGCATTGCATCGTATGTGTAGAAGGGGCGGCTCGGTGGGATTCGACGGCAGATATGGAAAATGAGTCGGAGAGACTGAAAGAAGCCATGCTTCGTCGTCGGAACAAAACCAAGAGGAGGACGCGAGCCGAGGGGACGTAGGAAGAACCAGCCGAAGCGCCTCGAGAAGCGTCGTAAGTATGAAGCGGCGAGCCACAAACCTTGGTCTCAAAGTACTCTGACGGAGCCATTGAGACGGCTCCTTGCTACGTCACCGACCATTGGGCCGTCGTTGTGGCAAATGAGGAACAACAGGATTAAGACTTTCAAATTAAGTGCGTTACACTTTAAATAAAAATGTCTAGTCTTTGTTGTAACCATAATTAACGAGAGGTAAAGAACCTAAACACTCAGACGTAAGAAGCTAAATGATAAAGATGTCACCGTACAGAGAACCAAGCTAAACAATAATATTAACCGTACCTCTCGCTACGCAATGCCGGGCATAACTGAGTTAACCTACAGCTAATTTTTCCTTGCTATGTTGTTTTGTGCGTATGCACGGGTTTCTTGCTGCGATAGTTCCAACCTTCCAGAGAGTGATGATGCTGTAAAAACACACTGGAATCGGGGCAGTTTGGTCTTAAGGAAGGTCGCACTCAGATAGCAACAACGAGTAACACAAGCGCCGACAGAATTTCTTGTTTATTGGGGGGGGATGGGGGGGTTAAACCTTGCGTTATTTATCTTCGACCGTGTGTTTGAAGGTGTGCATTGCACATACCAAATTGAAAAAAAAAACATTACTGATCCTTCTGTCATAGGAATCAGTAAACCACGAAAGAAACGCGTCTTCACAGAGGTAGTTGAGCGTTTATTGTGCATTGTTTTGGTAGAAGGGCGAAGGAATGAATGCTACAGCAACAAATTATAATGTCACGCAAAGAACGGCAAGCAGCTCGAAACTTGCCGCGCGCACCTCAGGCAGAAAGGACGGACGAAGTTAGCATACACAGGACTAGCACGGACTTAACTCTTATAACTCGACACGTAACGCGCGCTGCTCAAACGCAAAGAAAGACGCGCGAAACGAACGCACAAGTATACACAGGACGAGCGCGAACAACTGTCACAATTGTTACTTCGTGTGTGAGCAGCACGCTCCTTTCGTAAACGCGGCCGCTGCGACGAGCGAAGTGACCTTCGTGCACTCTTTAACCACTGTAACTTGAAAGCAGACTTGCGGTGGAAGCACAAGACGTACAAAGAGGCCCAATCACGATATAAGCGTGAGCGCACACGAGCGACCACGCCCCTGTGGAGGCGCGCTTAGCAACGAGAGGGGCGATGACCTTTAGAGCGCGCCCTCCGCGCCACCTTCGCGCCATCTCGCTAGTAATGACGAAGAAAACGTGCTGAAGTCACCGAGCTCGGAGGACCGCTAACGGTAGATGGTGTATATTGCCACGCGCGTTTCTTGTATCAGTTTCCGCTGAATTCGGTTTGCACCCACAAAATACAGTCAGTAATGCTGGGCCCAGACCACGCCTCAGTGTTCGAGAAGCTTCGCGATTATAGTAGATCGTTTTGTTAAGATTGCACGCAGGACGCGAACCGTCCAGCTTATTCTACAGCATGCACGACCACCAGTGATAAGGCTGGAAAATTCTACGCGTGCTGTATAAAAGACGGCGCGTCCCAGCGATGATCAGATTATCGATGACCGACGAGTTGTTCGCCGCTTTCAGTGCCAGTGTGCATTGCTGTAGCCTGACTTTCAGTCCGCTGCTACAAGTTCGACCAAATGAAGAGTACTATCGTGAGCAATATGAGCTCGAACACGCGAGCGCGTGTCGAATAGCCTCGAACCCTACATCGGCCGATTTGCAGCGGCCGTTGTCGGAAACAAAGTGGAAAGGGCGCCGCGCTTCTGCTAGCTGTTGGCACTCCCGCCTCGATATCGTTGCTACAAAGTGGGAGCGTGTCAGTGTCGGCTAGTAGTGATATCAGTTCATATCAACGCACCCAGCCCATCGAAATGACCCATCAGACTATGTAGCTGCTGAGATATCGGCTGTGACGTAGCTTGTCGCAATGCACAGGCCATGCTTGTATTATGTCTAGGTGGGGCTGGCTGAGAATGTTGATACGCCTGTCTTATTTATTTTGTATTCGTGGAAATTGTTTTTTTTCTTTTATTCGCGTTATTATTGCTAGCGGCCGATGGCACACAATCAGCTGCCGTTTTGCACCAACGCTAGCGAAGCGGGAGTCCCAATAGTACGCGCAAGAGCGCCCCTCCTTTCCCCTCCGGTTTCAGCAGCGCCGTCCAGGTATCACGCTATCTCGGTCCTCAGGCTATTTGCCACGGGCTCGCATGTTCGAACTCATATTGCTCACGATAGTACCTTCTTTTTCACGCCGACTGTTGCCTTCGTCGACGTCACAACCATGTGACAATATAAATCGCTCGCCTTGAGTAAGGTGGAGAACGTACGCTGTGTGGCTTCGTGTTATGGCGCCGCTCGCTGCGGAGCGAGATGTCGTAGGTTCGACGCCCGGCGGCGGAACCATTTCATGTAGTTTTTTCATTGCAATCTGTTAGTTTATACTTTGAAAAGTCATATCCGCGACGGAAATTCGTCAGTGGAGCCGTGGTGGACCCCGGCATAAAACATTTTCTTGCTAAAATGTACGGACGCAAACTATACACACATGAAAAACTGAAAAAAAAAAAGAATGGTGTGAACGCATACACATGATCATTTTTTTCTGTTGATAAGGTAAAAGGAAGATATATCGCTCTAGAACTTTATGATCTTTAAAGTGCGACAACATATTTCGAGGTATACTTTTTAATGGGCACCTGAAGTCTCTTCTGGTGGTATCACTATTTTGTCTAGAATCGTGGCGTGGTAATAGCGCGGTCGTAAATATGTTGAAGTTCGCGCTACTATCGCATTGCGCGGAGAAACGAGTGTTTATGGCTTGGGCATCTAGTTCCAAAAGCGCATATGAAAGTTGCGAGCAACACTTTGCAGCTATAGCTTTTCGTGACTGATAAAAAGGCGGAAATTGGCGACCGTGCCGTTGGCGTACCGCGGCGTGGCCATCGACATGAGTGATGCACAAAATTATCATCACGTGGTGACGTCACCAAATGATATTTTTTTTACAATCATGGAGTTTCCTAAAAATAACTAGATGGGACACTAGCGCTGCGATCGTTCAGCCACCATGGGAATGCTGGGTAGTCCACAAATTTGCCTAGTCTCCGTGCTTCTGGCTTCGAACGCACTTGTTGCTTTGTTTATTGCTGTGTTTTGGTTTTGTTTCAGATAAAAGAATGGGCCGTTGTGAACTTAGTGAGCCGATTTCAATTCGTGAGCCTAAAAAGGTCAAGGTGGGGAAGCGTACCTACTAAACCTTTGCTGAACTTAGTATTGCGGCAAAGCGGATTCAGGCCACATGGATCCGAAATAACGAACACTAGGCTAGACTAGGCAAATTTGCGTGCTTCCCACCATTCCCATGTTGGCTGAGGCGCTGTGCGTTGCAGCTCTCATAGACACTTGCGCCAGAGTTCCCACTAGTATATTTATAGGAAACTCTATGGTGACAACCACCGTTTGACAACCCGTATGACGTCATCACGGCTTCAAAGATCGCAACAATTGTGATGCCACGATAACTTCGCTACGACGCCATATTACGTTCTGTTACACCATGGCGTCACATCACATCGTCGCTAGGTCTTAAGGTGGGCCGATCACAGATGCGATGTAAATCCAGGTGAGCTGCATAAAGCTCGCAATGCCTCCGATCCTGAAAGCCGTGCAAATACCATATGCGCGAAAAGCATTATGAGGGGTTAAGATCGATTCCCCCTCTGAGCAAAAGATGATGGCTGTCGGCTTCGCGTCGTCTTAGGTGAATGCTTAAAGATCGTATGTGATTTTTGCCTCAGAAAGTTAAAAAGCAGTAACGATACAAAATAACTAGAAATACTCAATAGCCGAATTTCACCTAACCGAACGAGCGTAATCTCGGAAAAAGAACATGGTTCATCCCTATGCCATAGAAATCAGTATAACAAGAAAGTGAAACATGTCTTTGCAAATGTAGTTCACTGTTTCGTGCACAGTGATAAATGAAAGCTTGCTAAGTACCAGATGGAGTTTGGTGGCTACAGCACTGTTTGATGGGAACGTAATTACGTTGGCGCCTGGTGGCACATTTCCATCCCGGCGATTAACGTCAATGATCGACATGAAAGCTTTGTGCTAGCTGAAGTTGGTAACATAAAAACCGGCACTAAGTATGGTGAATCCCGCGGAAAGATGGCATGAAGAAGCACATAATCACTTGCGCTTGATGTGCGCTCATGGGAAGCGTCGTCATTTTGAGGAGAGAAACGGCAAGGTGTGCGCTCAATAGCATTTGGGTGGCATAAACTTCTGCTGATGCACACGCTATCACACAGAGCTTCAGGAACGCGAGAGCCAGAGCTCGCTGATTGAGGCGTGAATACGCGAAGGCGTCCCTCTGCCCACTGGAGTGTCTCACCGCAACACAGCACTCACTCAAACTGAATTGATACGAAATGAAGTGGAAATCGGGGAATCAGCCTCCGCGGCACTGAGTAGGGTGCCTCGCCTCGATACAGTTCTAGTACACTCTAGCCTCGATGCCAGCGTTGAACGAAGGAACGCTGGCATCTAGGTGCCCTGCCGCCGAGAGTATGCAAGCGCGTCCTGTCGGCGCTCGTTAGTGCGATGATGCAGTACTTCACCTGTCCTCTCCGAGACGCTGACATCGCCCCACGTCGATAAGGTCACTGTGAAGGGGAGATGTGAAAGATGTAAGGCACGTTAGCGAATGCGCATGCATGAGCGTCGGTGGCACAGAGCACAAAGCACCCGACTACCATCGTCGCGGACCGAGATGTCGTGGGTTCGTCTTCCAGGTCCTCCAAATGAACGAAAAATTTTCTTCTGATTTTCTTTGTCATGTGCTCGTGTGGATTTTACCAGAGTCACATCCCTGAATGAAATCGTGCGAGCGAGATCTTCATGAAACCCGGCATAAAACACTTTTGTGTTCGTGTTAAACACAAAGAAGAAGCGATTTCCTGAAAATAAGTGAAACTTTGTTAATCCTGCGCATTTTAACCTTTTAGCGACTTTTCAAACTAAGGTCTGCTAATTTACTGGATCGTCCGCCTCGGTGGATCAATGGCTAGAATGCTCGGCTGCTGACGCGAAGGTCGCGGGTTCGATCCCGGCAGCGGCGGTCGCATTTCGATGGAGGCGAAATGGTAGAGGCCCGTGTACTGTGCGATGTCAGTGCACGTTAAAGAACACCAGATGTTCAAAATTTCCGGAGCCCTCCACTACGGCGTCTCTCATAATCATCTCGTGGTTTTGGGACGTAAAACCCCAGATATTATTATTAAATTTACTGGATCTTCAATCGCATTTTTTTGCGTAAGGGCGTTGTTACGTTATTGGTTTCCTTAGGTGATATTATTCTGCGAATATACACTATCATACCTGCTTACCCGAAATGGAACCATGCTTTTTCACACGGCGAAGCATACTGTTTCACTCCAGCGTGCGCGCACTAGAAACCATAGTGTTTGTTACAGGAATGCGTCCTCTATTTGCAGTTTTGAATTCTACCTTGCCGTTGATGTTGCGAGTTGCGCTTCTTGCACTTTTCCCAGTTGAAAGCTGTGCCCATAATCATTTGCAGTGAGAGCTCCTAGGACCACCCATGATGAATAGTTTCATTACGGCACAGGAAGGCAATGGTAATGTGCTCCTCACAACAATCTAAGATTAAGGTGTTCATTGTAGGCTCTAAAAGTGTAATCAAAACGCATCGAAGTGCATCACAAAACGAAGAAAGAAAGCATAGGAGAAGAGTACACCGATGGAAGGTGCCTTGATCTGGGATACGAAATTGTTGTCCTGTTTCTCCGCACGGGTAGTTAAGCAATATATTTACCACGATTGCGTCTGAGAAAAAGAAGGAAAAAAGAACACTAACTTTACACATAATGAACCAATAGCTTCTCTCTTCGATCAATAGAAGACACGATCTGTCCATCAGCATGACCATCTCAATTGGCATTCTGAAGTGCTGTCTTGAGCATTGAATGTGGAAGTTCGATCTGTGCTTACCTATGACACGCTTCTGAACCGAGCCTCGAGACAATTCACTATATTGTAGTCGTAGAGAACCTCAATTTTACCGATGGTGTTAGAACTGAAGTGAATGTTTCTTTTTTACCCCACTTGTATTACTGCTTCCTCCGCTTACTATGACGTCAACGACGCAAAACATTTTCAGTGGCTGACGTCAAGTCCCCAAACAAAACTGCAGGTTCCTATGTAAGCACGCGTGGATGCTAGGCCCGCACTTTCTTGAAGAAAACAGTTCTCCGATTTTCCCGCTTGCACGATACTTTCAATGAATACTTTACGCACGGAGAACAGCTTACCATTGTAGGCCGCACGTAATGCATATTTTATTTCCAAGGCACATGCTTTGGAGAATTACATGGCGTGCATCGGGTATTCAAGGCACTCCGTGCGTTCGAAATGCCGTGGTGGGCAGCGCACGATGGTTCTGCGACTGCTATTCGCTTTTGGGTTCTCGTCTCACGGAAAGCTTATAATATGTTCGCGTAGAAAAATCGCTGCACGAGATTGCTATCCAAGAGAAGACGTGGGACTGATCGCCGCAATGAAGCCAATGCCTAAAGAATAGTTTACATCATACGTGGTAGAAATACAAGCCTCCTGCAATGCCTGAGGCCGCACTGAGTATAGACGCACGTAATGGAGACACGCGATCCATGTTTCGTAGACGATTGAGCGCGGAACGGGTTTTGTTCGCTCAACAATATGGCTAGTTTTGAATCGCTTGGGCCCACTCCTTCCCCCTCGTCGTTTAATTAACTAGCTTTTTGGGAGTCTCTGAAGAGTTGTCTGGCCGACTACCGAATTGTTTCTTCGTAGCTCTTAACCGAATGAGCATTAGCGGAAGTATCGTTGAACAGTGACAGCAGAACAGCATACCACGGCATCCCAGCTCGTCTCCGGTATACGGTTTCGAAGATGCCTGCAAACTCTTCTGAATTTAATTGCATATAGCTGGCCCCTCTCACACTGCACACCGAGCAAAAACACGCACATGAACGAATCAAATATCAACCTACAATTCTTACTCTTCCTGTTTGACACATATAAAAAAAGAGGCTCCTGTTAAAAACCGTATCACATGCTATTCATCAGGCACGTTGCCAGTGGATAAAGTGCAAGCGCTTCCGGAACAAAATGCGCGCACACATAAAAGAAAACGCGAAAGCATCCCATCTAAGCAGATCGTGGCCTTTCGTAATAGTAAGCGCAGATACTTCGAGTAATCGTCGCACTTGAGATATTCCGCCAGCCCCCAGAACAGCCTACTTCCTACTGCATAAGTGAAAGAAGCTCGCCTTCTTTTGGCGTGGTAAGTGCGTCCAAAATGCACCGCGGGGTTGCCACCATCCGCTGCTCCGCGGTTTCTTTGTGCCAGGATGATGGATGACAGCGCCTTTCCGTGGTGGCGCCTACACTGCCGCCATAGCTGCACCAACTATTCCGCGTGCCCATCGACCGGCCCTGCACAAACGCTCTAAGAACTAAGAATGTGCCGGGCTCTCTCTTTGGGAGAGTATTTTCTTGTCCCATATTTCGCTCTCTTTTTTATAGTAAACCACCTCTTCTTGAGGCAGAGTATAGTAATGCCCCAAGAAAGCGTCAAAGTACTCCATCTCAACACAGTAAAATACCTCTGGCTGAAGCAGAGTTGCATGACCCCACCGAAGGAAGTAGTTGTACACCTCACGAAAAAAACAGAACTCGGGTCATAATTGGGCTTTAGAATCACTTTTGACAATTTTTCAACACGCGCAGACCGTAATCTTGGCTAAATAACGAGCACTACAACAACAACAACAAAAAAAAAAAGACAGAGGAACGTTAAAAAGAAAGAAAAATCCACGCATCTTCACGAAGTGAATCATGATGAGTGGGAAAAGCTCTGGGTATCGTATGGGTGAGCAACCATACGTTGCCCAACCGTTGCCCCATATAATGTAAATTGAGTGACATAAAGTGACATAAAGTACCATAATTTCTACGTTGAAGTCGCCCACTAGTATAAAGGGGTTGTGCTTGTAGGTATTTTATATTGTTTCGTCACAATTGTGATTGTTGTTCGTGTATTGTAAATCTTTCTTTTTATTCACATACACACATATGTTCCGACTATAGCAAAGATTTTCTATATACCGGGACAGCGGACAGTGAGAGTCACGACAAAGCTAGGTCCTAAGGTCCATAATGAGTACGTTAAAATCGCTGACTAGTATAAGGAGTTCGTGCTTGTAGGTGTTTCATATTGTTCTGTCACAATTATGATTGATATTAGTTTATTTTTAAACCCTTTTTTCTTTCTGTCTCACATCCACGAATCTCCCCGTGACGGACACTGTGGACACAAAAGGCTCGGCCCTGAGGTGCTTCGCCCCTAAAAGATGTCCGAGTGAAACTCGAATCCACGACCTTCAGACGCACATGAAATTAAGAGTCCGACACGGTACCGCTACACTACGCTCGATTTTTGCTTGATCATGGTATTAAATAGACTGCGTATTAAAATAGTACCCACAGGATCACACACAGTTACTCTGTTGCAGTTACCCAGCAACAATAAGCGTACAAGCTTATTATCGCTAAAAAGTGGAATAAATTGGAACCCTGGGCAGCTATGCAAATTTGAGAGTTAATTGATTGCAGTTCCCGGATGGTTACTTAAAGATGTCGAAATATGGTATCTAAGTTGAGAATAAATAATGTCAGTGGTAGCAAGAAGACAGCGATGTAGCTTGTTCATAAGTGCTCAGAACCACCACAAAAAAAAAACAATTTGTAATACAGTCCACGTATATGTTCATTCTCGTAAAATCAGCTTTCGCGCAACGCCTCTAACAAGCATGCACCTCGTCGCAGTACCTTAACAGTGTTCCTTCACTTTTTACTACATTTTTTCAGCAGTGCCAAACCATATCGAAATATGTTTATTTATTTATTTATTTTTATTGATAAGGTGCCTGCATCGCCATTAGCAGGCCTTACAGCGGGGTCTATATGCATCACAAAGTTAACAATCATTCATTTCACCACACAAAGCGCGATAAAAGTCGTCATTACACTGTATTTCTTCAATATCTCACGGAAAAGCATTCCACTCGCTCATGGTCCTACAAAAAAATTAATAGTGAAAAGTGTCACCTTTAAAAGGAAATTCGTGAATTTCAAGGCATGGTCCCTCTACGGGCAATATATGATGGCAGTGTGATGTATTTGTTCCTGTCTATGCCTGTTTTTGAATAATAAACACTGTGAAAAAAAAATTTGAGTCTCACGGCCTTTCTCCTGTCTGTTAGGTCTTGCCACTGAAGTGCGGGCTTACTTTCAGTGATACTGAGGCTACTGTCGTAAATTGCCAAGACAAATCGGACAGCCCTATTCGGAATTTTTTCTAATAGGTCGACTAACTGACGAGTATGGGGATCCCAGCTCATACACGCGTACTCAAGTACCGAACGTACGCGAGTGAAATACAGCCGCTCCTTCCTGTCTAACGATATATCTTGAAAAGTACCATATCATGTCTAGTAATTTTGCTTCTTGTGTTTCACAATAAAGAGATGCCTGCAAAACGGTGCACTTCATATCGATATATAAAAAGAAACTTCAACAAGAGCGAAAATGTGGTTAACTGAATTAATGCATGTGAGAGCCATAGTTTTACGGGCGCAGCTCCTTAGGGTCTGGGTCGTTCCCTCCGCTGTAGTAGTATGTATGTATGTAGCCAGCTCTAGTTAGTTTTAAGAATTGCTCACTAGATGGAGTTGTGTGTATATGTCCTTGGAAATAATATTGAAGCAAGACTAATAATAATAGAATAATAATAGAATAATATCACTACATGGCGTTAGTGATTTTCGTATAGTTGGGGATTAAAGAGGATAGATGGCGCTCTTATAATTGGCATCGTCGGGCCGACGCGGTACTCGAGATCGTGATCAACGGTGAGGTGAACTTCACCAGAGAGGAGGTAGTCAGCTCCACAGTGCTCTCGTGTGAATCGCATGCGAAACCAGTGCAGCCGGTATCTGTGGAGTATGCGGCGGCTCCGGTACTCACGGCGGCACAACCCATAGCCAAGGACGCGTGGCTTTCACAAATCACAGCAGCGTTCTGTGCCGATGCATGCGCAGGCGAGGCGTTGCGTCGAACACTGGTGTGGACTTCGGCGTCTGAGTAGGTGGCATCGTCTTCCTGTGTCGTGGAACGCGAACTGGCGTTGTCGCTGAGGCTGGGAGCGCCCGGAACACAAGTCGGTGACGCTCGTGCCCAGCTCACGATCGAACACCCAGGATCATGCAAAGACGTGACACGTGTTGTCACGTCTTTGCATGATCGAGTGGGCAATGTACGGGGGGATTCACGGTTACCCGAATGTTCGAGCTTCGCCCACTCACCATCATTCACTTCGTGGATATGCTGTGATTTTTTAAATGCGAATGCATTTCATAGTCGGGCTATGTCAGGCATCCGGCGTCGTGCGGCGTTGGCGTTGTCCGCGGCAGGTGTTATCTCTCCGCTCTCACTCCCTCTCCCATAGCAACAGCTGCGGGCGCGCGCGCTCATCCTCGCCCCTAGCAACCGGAGCAGGTGGGGCGGGCGGAGTAGCGGAGAGTGAGTGGAGAGGAGGAGCGCTCTCTGACGCGTGATGGCGCTCGCATCGCGGGAGCTCGGCGGAGCTATATATGAAAAAAATAAAATAAAAAGAAAAGAAAAAAAGAAAAAAAAAGAGAAACACAAAAAAAGCAAAAAAAAAAAACACAGGCGCTGCGTCGTACTCCTGACCGGGCTGCAGAAATTAGGCGCCTTTTCCTTCTTCGAACCACAACCACCATATATAAATGGAGTGAAGCGCGCGCGAAATGCATTCGCATTTTCTCACGATTCCCTTCGGGGAGGTGGGGGCATTTTTTTCTTTTGACAATAATTATTGGCGTGTAACGGCCCCAAATCATGATATTATTACGAGGGACGTCGTAGGGAAGGACTCTGAAAATTTTCGCCCACCTGGGGTTCTCTGCCGTGCACCTAAATCTACATACACGGACCTCAAGCACTTTCGCCTCAATCGAAAATGCGACTGGGATTCAACCCCGTGACCTTCGGGGCAGCAGTCGAGCACCATAACTGCTAGACCACCACGGGGGTAGTTTCTGCTTTCTGAATTCTCTCATTTGTTGCACATGACAATCTGGCTGTCTTTCTTATAGCGAGTGTTTCGCATTTATACAATGTCATGTTAGCGTTAGTTCATGCATTTCAGTCTTCGCTTAGTTCATGGCAAGATAACCCTGCACCTGTTCCCGTGAGAACAAGCAATGAAAACAGCGCAAGTAGCGCTCGTTGCAACACACGGCGTTATAATACGCCATTCACTCGACATTACGGAAGAACGTGCCTTGCGTTGTGTACGCCTCGGAACACTCACGCTGCCACGGCGCAATACGGCTCCACACGTCTGGTTCCGGCGAGTGCCATTTCGTTCTTTTTTCACAAGCTTGCTGTTTTGCGCCATGGCTAGCGTGTTCGAGCTTCGGTATCACGTACGGGATATATCCGGTGAATGGAATCGCGTTGTAAAGGGATTCGCGAGGAAGTTCTAAGTGATGATGTCTCCTCGGCGACATCGTATATTAAGGAATTCTCGCAGAAATACAAAGCCTACGCAAGAAATGTACTTTAGAAGCTGTATAAGATTTGTGAAAAAAAGAAAGAATTGGTTCGAGTCAGGGTTGCCGTTGGGTGGACATGAAAAGGCGCCAGAACTCACGCCAAAAGTAGCCAAAGTAGCCATATGATTTGATATTATCGCCGAATTTCTAGCCAAGTAGAATAGAAGCGGTATTATCAAAAAAATTCTTTACTACTGATGAATAATTAAAACCATTTTGAATAAATAAAACCGCAAGTTTAAAAAAGAGCCATGGCGCCAACTGGAAGTTTTCGTCGCCACGTCGCCAACGGGGTTCAAAAGTCGCCAATTTGGAGCAAAGTAGCCACCATCGGCAACCCTGGTTCGAGTGCTAAGTGAACTCACCGAATTCCCTATTTCTCTCAGAGCAGTTACGCTGTGTCCGGCAAAAAAAAAAACCATAAATAAATCGAGCAACAAACGAAAATGATTTTATGAAAAAAATTCTGTAGATTCCAGTCATTCTGGGGGGTCCGATGTCAAGCGAAGCAGTAATACTATTTTGAGGAGAGTATACCTATGTGAGCAAGCAACAATTTGGGGGGAGGCACTAACCCTTCCCCGCCCCCTCCACTGGCTACGGGATTGGTCGTGAGCTTGGCAGGCACGTCGACGGCACTGACGCCCAATGGGTATCCTATGATCTGACGCGACGTCGGTACTCACGTTAGAGCACAGATGTCAGTTTTATCAAAACGAGGTGCAGGCTACTGTGGGATGATTTTCTCATCATAAGAAGTAGTTCTTGTGGTATTCCTGCGAGTTGAGCAATGGTTCACCACAGTTTCGCGAGAAAGAAAATAAAAAGATACAGCGTATGATGAAGCATTCTTCCTGTCCCTTTTTCTTTCCGTGTCTGCATGTTTTCTGTTTTTGTTTTCCTACTTCGCTGACAAAACGTCACAGTACAATATTTCAACTATCCCAGCAAACTGCTTTAAAGGAGTGGTGACACAAATTTCATGAACCTCTGTTTTTATCTCCCAATCAACGGCTACTGAGACTGGTTAATCGCGGCAACGTAACTCATTTGCCCCAGTTGTCATTAATATTGTTTGTAACAAAGAAAAACAGGCCCTTAAATTTCAACTTCTTTCTTTCATTCATAGTGAGAGTCTCGTCCTAGCAGACTTGATGCCTTGAGGTAGTATGCGAGGGATTATTGGTCAGCTTACAGCTAGTAATAAGATCACGTGCTTCGTGACGCCAGCAGGCAGAAAAAGAGTTTTCCATACTCGCCGTAATGGCTACTGGCGGCGCTTACAGACACTCCCACGTTTAAAAATGCACATATATTCTCTCTAAAGTCGACGGAGGGATGACCACCGCGGTAGCTAAATCGGTAGAGCATCGGAGGCGTTATTCGAAGGTCGCAGGTTCGGTTCCATATCTATCTTGTTCATTGTTGAGAAAGAAAAAAAACGCTTGAAGAGCCGCAAGTCGATGCTTGTTCCTTAATTTCGCGAAGAAGTCTAACATTCAAAATGTTATTGTGTTATATCATGATTGAATTATTGCAAGTGATTATTAAAAAAACGATTTGCACGAAATGATATGGTATTGTTACTTTGAAACAGTTTACTTTAATTTGTTTGAAATGGGACAGCAACAATATTATGACAACGCGTGTGCTAAAAACATATTCAGAATCTTCGACTAGGAACCGTATACCTGACAGTCACACTGTTGTTTTGCGAAATAAAACCAAATAAAATTTCAAAGTATATTTATACGGCTATGGAGCCAGCACTTCTTGAGAGAGACGTGAAATGTAAGACAGCTGCTGGCGTCCACTGTGCAGCACTCAGCTGCAATAGGGAGTAAATGTCGGTTGGTGTCATCATCAAGCGCTAAGAAGACGTAAAGTTTCTTTTACATTCAGCAACAAAAATAAAATCCAGTGCACCATTGTTATGCACCAATACAAAAACAGTACTTGAGCACCGCGACTCCTTATATCATGCTCGTTTATTTTTCATGCCACCTGCCGTAAGCGTTTCCTGTAACGTTGCGTTATCGGTAAAACGTATACGTTAACATAAAACCAAAACAACCAATCAAGTTTCACCGACAAAGCAAAATACACTGCGTCTTGACATGGCGGTGTCCTTCCGTTTCAGTAAGCGGAGTGTATTGCGATACGTATTCTAAAATGTGCATTGGTAGACGAACTAGCGCATTTTCAGCGAAAATGCTTCAATGAGAAGACCTGAATTTCCATTAAAAATCCCACGTAAAATGATAAACGAGCCCGGATAAATACACGTGAAAGGCCTGCCAAAGCCACTGTGAAAGTGGCTAGAACGAAGCGGACATCCAACTTCGATCATCAGTATGCAAAAGGAAACAGAACGAGAAGGAAGGGCATGTAGGAGGAAGCCGGGTGAATAAATCGACTAGCAGCTGTCTACAGAGCATGAAACGCGCTCAGTCAGAAGGAGGTAACTCCAGGAGTCCCACTCCTGCCCTTCGTGAGCGGCGCGTGACATCCACCACCTCTATAGCCCCCGCTGTATATTGCGCCCTTCGAGCAATTCCAGAGTGGTCAGTAAAAGTGTGTCGGCCAGATCGGCCCTTATCACACACAACGAATCATCTACGTGGAAGGCTCGGGCATTTCGCTCAGTGAACGGTAGGGAAAAGCTTTTCACGAACTCCCTGCACACAGGCCGCGAAACGGCACGGCAGACTTTTCCGGTGTATGTCTTCGCACCCTCGTGTCAGATCACTGGTGTTGAGGCACAAAATTAGGACGCTGCACACTACTCCGCAGTAGGATGCATATTTTGCTTTTATTGTGCGCGAGAACATGCCCTAGGTTACAGCTCTAAGGTACAACCCATCTGCCAATGTTGTTCAAGTTCTTATGACCATGAACTGGTGATTTTGGCCGCCTCGGTGGATCAGTGGCTAGGGTGCTCGGCTGCTGACCCGAAGGTCGCGGGTTCGCTCCTGGCCGCGGCGATCGCATTTCGATGGAGGCGAAATGGTAGGGGCCCTTGTACTGTGCGATGTCAGTGCACGTTAAAGAACACCATATGGTAAAAATTTCCAGAGCCCTCCACTACGGTGTCCCTCATAATCATATCGTGGTTTTGGGACGTAAAACCCCAATTATTATTATTATTATTATTATTATTATTATTATTATTATTATTATTATTATTATTCACTGGTGATTTATAAAGTCGGCTAAATGATAATAACTGAGCCTAGATGTGCCTAAATGATAGCTAATGTTGCTTTATCTTCACCGCTGCTGACCGGAAAGACGTGGCTTCGATACCGGCTGGGTCAGCCGCATTTCGATAGAGGCGAAATGCTAGTGGACCATGCACTATCGACGTCAAATGCAGCGCGAACAGCGGCAATCATTCGCGACGCTTTAGCGGCTTTAGTGCGAGCCGTCCTGTTATCATCATGTACAGGAGAGCATATAGGCAGTTCTGACAATTCGGATGCGCACGCCTGAATTACTGAAGGGCGCGCACTATACCCTTACCAATGCTTGCCGCTGTTCGGGTTTCATGTGACAGCGGTAGTGCTGTGCAATGTCAGGACTTGGTAAAGAACCCCAGATGGTACAAATTTTCAGAAGTCCTCTACTACAGCGTCTTTCATAGCCTGAGTCACCTTCTAGTGTTAAACCCAGTCAAACAGCGAAAAGCTTGTGTTCCCTTGTGTTTCGTAAATGACGGCTAATGTGGGCTACGGCACGCTAAATGAGGGCAAGTGTTACTTTGTGTTGGCTTTTATAGGATAATTGGTTTTGTGCTTTTATTAGAACACCATGTCATTTCATTCAAAGTTGAGTGATGCTGCTCGATTTCACATATTTTCTTAACATTTAAATTTAGCGTGAGAAATGGACCATGATCAAGTTATATGTTGCTCACACGCTCATAATGTTCACTGTGTGGATAATATACATGAATAAGATGCGGCTTTGCGAAATTCAGATGGTGGAATTTCTCTTGTTTTCGTAAATGTGAGATCTTTCAGTACTTTTAATAAGAAATGTTCACTGCATCGCAAATCTCATGCGCTGTCATATCACTCAGCTGTTGCTACTTCGTATTTTCGATCTTTGACTATGCTTTAAATAGAGTATCGCATGGTAAAAGAGTACACGCAGGATTAAAAGCACAAACGTTCCTATACATGATATAAAAGATTGCTCGTGGATAGACGTGCATTCGTGCATAGCTTCTTGTGCAAAAAAAAAATACTACTGGAAGCGCCATGCTAAAGATACAGCAGACCTGAGCGGCCCATAAGTAGTCCTGGCTCTTCCTGCCTTGTTACGTTTTGCAAATTTTCTCTTTTTTTTCGTCCTCTATTTCTTTCTCTTTCTCGGTCTTGGTATCTCTCTCTGTCTTACCTTTATCTCTCTCTCACGCTCTGTGTATTTCTCTTTTCCTTTCTCTATCTCTTTCTCTCGCTCTCTACTTCTTTCATTGACTCTCTCTGTCTCTCTTTCTCTCCTTCTTTTTCTATCTGCCTTCCTTTCTTCCTGTTTCTCTCTATGGTATGCTATATTCTCCTTCTCCTTTCTTTTTCCTGACCCTCACATCCCTTTCCCCCCTCTTACTATAGGATACTATACAAGACTATGCTATGCTGTCGTGCCTGGCAGCCGAGTGGTCAAAACGCTCGCTTTGGGATCGTCGGTGCGTCGGTTCGAATGTCGCCTCGCGAAGAATTTTAAGGCGAAAGCCTTTAGTGTCTCGTGCTCACGTCCGTTCGTCCGTCCGTGTCCGTCCGTGTCCGTCTGTCCGTGTCAGTCAGTCCGTCCATCCATCCATCCGTCCGTGTCCGTCCGTCCATGTCCGTCCGTCCGTCCGTCCGCCCATCCATCCGTCCGTCCGTGTCCGTCCGCCCGTCTGTCCGTGCCGTCCGTGAGTCCGAGCACTGGCACGGAGCCAGGTGGACGCCTGGGTGCGCAAACGGACGCCGGTCGCGTCGGACTCTACAGCAGTGTTATGGAACGGCGTTCCAAGGAACGACGTTCCAGGAACTAGTTCCTTTTGGCAGGAACGTAGGAACGCCACCGTTCCATTCAGGATCGGTGGAACTGTAACGGTAACTCGTTACATTTAAGCAGGAACGGTAGAGGGAACGGCGTTCCTTCTGTAAACGTTCCACGGCATTCAACAGGCGCACGCACGCAGCACACCATGCAGAACAGGGCGGATGGGCGACCGTGTGAGGCGCGAAAATATAGCGCTCGCCTATCACGTGACTACGATGCATCCTGCTTTTTACTTCAAGGCACCCGCCGGCGGCGCAGGGAAGCGAAAAACGCCGAGACTGACCACGTGCGGGAGGAACAGTTGATTTTTTACACTCTCATGTTTCAGTTAATAGAATCTATTGGCAAGGTTTGGCAGCTTATTGGTAAGTGCTGTAAATTAAAAAAGAAAGGTCTAATTAGGTTATGCTCGAGGTTTCCGGGTGTCATAGAACGAAAACTATTGTCATCAAGAACCAGCACATGCTCTCTTCTTCATCGCCGTCCTCTTCCTCGTCGGCTTCGCTCCCAGAACACGGGCGTTGATTTGTCCGGCGCGGGATGTAATAACTCTGATGGGGTGAGAGAACGAGCACAGAGAGAGCGAGAGGAAGGGATATAGAGAAATAGATTAATTCTTGGCTACAAAAAGTTTTGGGCGAGACGAGATTCGACACCGCCTATCTACGATCTGAAGGCGAGCGTCGTAACCACGCGGCTATCTAGTTTTTTTTTTCATGGTATTTATTCAACATAGGCATGGCACTTTGAAGAATTCAATACGGAAAGGGAACTAATATGTTCATTTTGCTCGTATCGCGACCCAACGACAAACACATAGTACTGAAGAATTTGCATTCATCTCTAGAGCGAATACATAAAATGACTGCCATTTCCCATTCTACACTAGAACGATGGTAAGGATAAACACTTCACCAACGCAACATACCATTCTGGCCGACTCTCCATTTGCTCGTATGCATCTCTTAGCTTAGTGACCATATACTAATGAAGTAGGATGTTGAGGGAATTATTGGCTATGCCTCTTTCTGCAACGTACGCGCACGCTAGAAGAGTATAGCATATCTTTGTAAAGTACAGTATATCAAGGGGGGTGGGATGGATTAGTGATGGTGAGGAGGAGCGAAAGGAGGAGGGGAAAACGAGCATATAGAGACATAGAAAAAAAAAAGAAAAAAAAGGAAGGCCAGCTAACGTACACAAGAGACAGAGAGAAAGAGAGAGAGAGATAGCGAAAATATATAAAGAAAGATAAAGAAAAAAAATAAGAGAACGAAAGGCAAGAAAGAGAACAAAATATAGAAAGAGAAAGGACGAAATATACAGAAATATGTTCGCTGACTGTGAACCGGGGACTTTACTACGGTGCAGATGTGTATCCTGAACATTATTTTCTGCTCAAACTGAAATATTGAATCAGCACTCATTAAACGCCTAAGTATTGTCCCTTTCGATGCGATTTCCTGTACAAGAAGTTCAATTATATTGCCGCATTGGTGAAGATTTCTGTTTCAATATGAGAAGTGTGGTATCCTGTCTGCGCCTTTGAAGAACGACGTTGAAAAGTGCCACATGTGTTGGACTTGAAATAGACGAGCACGAAAGTTGCAGTTACATGTTTGTAGTAAGGCGGGTGTTCTCGAAAAAAATTTGTCTAGGAGTGTTTATTTAGATTTCTTTACTTATGTATAATTTGCTGTCAGCAATGTTAAATTCGTTTGATATATGTAGCGTGATGGGAGCTTTAAATTGCTAACTTTATTTTGCCTCAGGATTATCGGACACCATATATTTAATAAAACGTGATTTGTAACGTTAATGTAACGACACGTTCCAATTTTGGAAATGTAACTGTAACGAATTCCTTTTGTATTTGAGGAACTTGTAACGGGAACTCGTTCCGAAATTGTGGAGGAACGAGGAACGAGCTTTCGTCACTGTTTTAGAGGAACGTGTACAACACTGCTCTACAGTGCTCGCGCTTTGCTTGCGTAGCGTCGCTGTGCCCAGCGTTTGGGATCATTCTGACCGACGCCGTCTCAATGGACACAGGCGTTCGCGGAACACACTTAGGAATTTACAAAGGGTCCGTCAATTTAAGGGCTAAAACGCGGATGGCGTTTGTACGATGCAGAAACCGCGAGAAAATACGAACGCATGCGAATGGAGGAAGATTTGTCTCGCGTTTCGGTGCGATTCGCGGTAAATAATTAAACAAGAAAATACGCACACATTCGCTTTGTGTGTTATCCCACTGAGAGCGTGAAGGAAAAAAAAAGCTTCCCCATCTCCCGCTAAAGGGAACCATTTGTGGATGCGAAGCAGCAGGGAGATGGTTATCTTGAGCGGGAGAAACGTCCCCGCTCTCGTTTCGCGGCAGCGGCCCGGGCGCTCATCGCGGCGCTGCACAGGAGAGAGAATGAGGCACGCGCGCTCCGTCATTTTCATATCGCCGAGCTACCGTGGCGCCCCCCAGCGGAGTATGGAGCTGTCGCACCACCTGTCGTGCGCGCCGCTCCGTAGAGCATTCCTAGAGGAGAGAACGGGGGAAACCGTAGGAGAGGAGAGAGAGGGGGGAGGGGACACGCATGCGCTGTGGAGGTGTGGGACGCGGGAGCCACTCCGTAGAGTAGAGGATTCCTAGAGGAGAGAGGGGGAGAGGACGCGCACGCGCTGTGGGGGATGTGTGACGCGGGGAGCCGCTCCGTATAGCAGAGGATTTCTAGAGAAGAGAAAGAGGTTGAGCGTAGGAAAAAGGAGAGAGGAGGAGGGGACGCGCATGCGCTGTGGGGGGTGTAGGACGCGGGCGCCGCTCCGAGGAGTAGCGAATTCCTAGAGGAGAGAATGGGGGTGAGCGTAGGAGAGGAGAGAGAGAGAGGAGGAGGAGGGGACGCGCATGCGCTGTGGTGGTGTGGAAACGCGGGAAGGAGGGATGGACTAAGCCGCCCCTCCCCCCAAACACATGCAGCAAGATCAATGAATGGAGTCAACCTGGGCGACAGACACCACGTGCCTAGTCATTGCTAAGCAGCCTCTCTGTGCTCTCAGCCATGATTCTGGTGACTGTGGTAGTGGTTGACGGCCTTATATTGAACTAGACTGTTCTGGTTCGCATAGTGGGTGCTTCCCTACTTCATGAAAGTGGCCGGACGCGGGAGGAACGCGGGAAGGACGCGGGAGGGACGCGGGAGGGAGGGACGGACATAGCCCCGAGCACAAGATGCTTCGCATCTAAAAACTTCCCCATCTCCCGCTAAAGGGAACCATGTGTGGATGCGAAGCAGCGGGGAGATGATTAGCTTGAGCGGGAGAAACGTGGCTGCTCTCGTTTCGCGACAGCGGCCCGGGCGCTCATCGCGGCGCTGCACAGGAGAGAGAACGAGGCGCGCTCCGTCATTTTTATACCGCGGAACTACCGTGGTGGCCCCATCGGAGTATGCAGCTGTCGCGCGCCGCTCCGTATAGGATTCCTAAAGGAGAGAACGGGGGGGGAACCACAGGAGAGGAGACGCGCATGCGCTGTGGGGGCGTGGGACGCCGGAGCCGCTCCGTAGAGTAGAGGAAGCGGGTGAGCGTAGGAGAGGGGGAGAGGACGCGCATGCGCGGTGGGGATGTCGGACGCGGGCGCCGCTCCGTAGAGTAGAGGATTCCTACAGCAGAGAAAGGGGCTGAGCGTAGGAGAGAGGGGGAGAGGACGCGCATGCGCTGTGGGACGCGGGCGCCGCTCCGTAGAGTAGACGATTCCTAGAGTAGAGACAGGGGGTGAGCGTAGGAGAGGAGAGATAGGGGAGGGGACGCGCATCCGCTGTCGTGGTGTGGGACGCGGGGGGCGCTCCGTAGAGTAGAGGATTCCTAGAGGAGAGAAAGGGGGGTGAGCTTAGGAGAGGAGAGAGAGGGTGAGGGGGACGCGCATGCGCTGTGGGGGTGTAGGATGCGGGCGCCGCTCCGTAGAGTATTCGTAGAGGAAAGGAAGGGGGGTGAGCGTAGGAGAGAGGGGGGAGGAGACGCGCATGCGCTGTGGTGGTGTGGAAGCGGGAAGGACTAATACCGGTACCTAGTAATATTATATAGCAACAGCAATATAAAAGTTGATTTCTCCTCATTTTGGATGTAAAGTCCCATATGGTGGAATGCTCTGAGCAAGGTTCCATTTGACACGGCTATCTGGTTGACCCGTTCGATCTGTTTCTGCTGGTCGTCAGGGCTCTGCTGGAAAGGGCGGCTAACTACTGGGAGGAGAATATATTCTCTATTCTTTCTCAGAAAAGTACTATTTGCAAGGTGCAACAATACTGTTCGATATATTCTTAACATGAATTCCGGTGCCTCAATGCTCCGAAATTCAGTATTCACTCGATCCATTGCCTTGACGATGTCCACATTTCGACGTCCACTACGCGTCCATTTCATGCTTTTCATAATCATAAAATTCGAGGGTACGCACGATCGGTGGCTGCAGTATCTTTGAAGTGTAAAATACAAAGAATCATCTAAGGGCCCGAACGGTAAGGAAAAGGTCGCCTGTGATGGACCCAATCTAGTACCATTTTTAGTTCTTGTTTTTCTTTTTCTTCCATTTACACCAAAAAGCAATCAACTGAGTCATCCTTTCCAGGGGTCTATAGACGTATAGAACAAAAATTCCTCATGGTTACTCCCGCTAAAAGAATCCCAGCACTTCTCAAGGAAAGTTAGGAAAGCGAACATTGGTGAAGTCGAACATGGCTGAGCAAGAAGAAAAGAAGTGAATTAAAAAAAATCACAGCATATCCCCGGAGTGAATGATGATGAGTGGGCGATGCGTCCAGTACATCATCAAAGACGTGACAAACACTGTGTGTATATATACAAGAAATTTTATTTATTCGTAAATGGTAGCTAGACGTGGCTTCCGGTCCCCCCTTCATTATAACGGCTTTATGGTCGGTGAAGTGGAGGGATAGGGCTTATTATATGGCTCCGTAGAGGATTCCTAGAGGGGAGAGAGGGGGTGCGCGTAGAGGAGAGAGAGGACGCACATCCGCTGTGGGGATGTGGAACGCGGACGCCGCTTCGTAGAGTAGAGGATTCCTAGAGGAGAGAAAGAGGACGCGCGCACCGCTCCGTACAGTAGAGGATTCCTAGAGGAGAGAAAGGGGGGTGAGCGTTAGAGAGGAGAGAGAGGGGGAAGGGGACACGCATGATCTGGAGGGGTGTAGGACGCGGGCGCCGCTCCGTAGAATAGAGGATTGCTAGAGGAAAAAAAAGGGGGTGAGCGTTGGAGAGGAGAGAGATGTGGAGGGGACGCGCATGCTCTGGAGGGGTGTAGGACGCGGGAAGGAGGGATGGACTAAGCCCCCGCAAGCACATCCAAGCAAGATCAAGGAATGGAACCAACCTGGGCGACAGACACCACCTTCCTAGCCATTGCTAAGCTGCCCCTCTATGTTCTTGGCCATCACTCTACTGACTGTGGTGGTGGTGGATGGCCTTATTGTACTAGTGTTCTGCTTGACATAGATGGCCACACCGCCTGCGGAACGCTCTGATTCCTCGGTGCACACGATGGGAACTAGAGGTGGTCTGGAACGCGCTTATTCTTCATGGTTATCAGCGTCATCATCATCATTATCACGAGATACTGCCGGTTACGCCTGACGCGGGACAAGGTTAGACTAAGAGCAGCTTCGCCCTAAAAAAATTGGCAGCCGATCCACGAAGTGAATGCTGATGATGGAGCGAAGCTCCTTTGACGAAATGATAAACGATATAAAGAATGTTTATGAAATCCATCTGTCCATCCGTCCGCCTGGCCATGGACGGACGGACGCACGGACGGACCGACGGATGCACGGACAGATGCACTGACGGATGGACGGATGCACGGAGGCACGGACGGACGGACAGATGCACGTGCGGATGGTAGGTTGCACGGACGGATGGATGCACGGACAGATGCACGCACGGAGGGACGGATGCACGGAGGCACGGACGGAAGGATGCACGCACGGACGGATGCACGGACGGACGGATGGACAGATGCACGGACGGTCGGACGGATACATGGATGGATGAACAGACGCACGCACGGACGGACAGACGGACAGACAGATAGACGGACAGAGTCCAATCTATTTTAAACCTTTATGCGCGCTGTGAACGCTCTATGTACGGTATATGTAACACCTGTGTTTCGGTCCGACGGGGAGCTATGACAACATCGACACAGGACATGGTGCGAGCCTAACCTGCCACACGGCCCCCACCGAACTTCATTTATCTCGTTCGTCGTTTCGTCGAGATAAATTCGTCGAGATGCGGTTCGTGTCACACGGTCTACATTTCGCCGATGAAGTCAATTGGAGTGTCGGAAGAATGGAGTCTGGTAACGACCATTTGTGCTCGATGGAGTACTCTCGTTCCCAGATAGTGACTGCTACGAAGAAAACGGCGGTAGCAAAATCAGCTCAATAGTTCAATTCTAAAATTTAACAGTGTACTTCTGTTAGGCGTAGCATTACACACCACGTAGTGGAAGTTTTAATTCTATTTTTAAGGACATCAGCACCTGTACCATTTGCACCAACGCTTCTCCAAGCCGCCACTGGCAAGCGTGGCGCCGTATTGTTTGTTTATACACGTGCGATGCACAAGCACGTGCACAATGCAGCAGAGATGGGAAAACCCAGCACCTCGTCGGCCCCGTCGCTCGAACCATCAGCCGAGGAGCGCAACACACAATTTCACAGCGCACAACTACAGTGAACCAGACAACACAATGAACTGTCGCGCTGACGTACTGTACGCTCACCTCACGTGGCTCACCAAAACAAGAGCGCAGTGTGGCCTGCATTGCTTTCATCTTGCCCATGCTTGGAGAACACAAGTCTTACAATAACATATCGAATACTTTCTAGCTTTAATTCTATTAGATTACATGCGACACACACACAAAAAAAACACGTCTACGTTGCTTTCAAGGTGACTACATACGGGAAAATTGGGACGTTACGACATGCGCCGCAGCACCGTTTCTGCCCCATGCGGCTCCCGTTGAAAGATTGCGCTGAGCCGTGTAGCATGGCCACAGCTCCATTCTCGCAATGCTCCATCAGAGAGTTAAATGTTGAACGGAGTGAAATGGAGTTCGGTGGTGGCCGTGTGACAGGGGTATAAGGAGCTTCCCTCCTAAAAACGCGGACGCGTCACGCATAGGAATTATCGTGTCTGGCCCGTTTATGATGGACCGTGACGACGACATGACACGCCCAGAAGCCGAGAGACAATGTGATTCGCCCCTAAATTTTACGCGACTTGTGCCGCAGCAATAGCCCCCTCAACTATAGCCGCTTTTTATTGATTTACTGGTGATAGTACCTCAGACACATTACACGCTGTCATGATGTGCTAAAGACGTATCGCCCGCCTTTGAAAACACAGTGATGTAACATTGTTTTGTGTTGCAGGAAAACAAGGAATGCTATAAGGATAACATCGATGGTGTATATTTACAACTATTCCGAAACATCCCTTGTTAACAAAAGTAAACTATTTCGCTGTTAAAGTAGCGATTCCCACGTCCTAATATTAAAGCTTCCTGTTTCAGAAAACTTTCCACAGTTTTTGTTAAGTGCGAAGCAACATCCTAAACTGTAGCCTTTTATTCGATGCTAAAATGTTCACTAATCAGAATTTCAAAAAAAGGAATGCAGGCCTGAATTGTTCTGCTTTTACATATGCGCGACAACAAAAATAGTCAGAGCGGATGCACACGTTATCTTCAATCTCTTTCGAACTGTATTGATACGCAGCGCACCTGTTCAGATCACCCAAAATTGAGTCAACATGCATACATACTATGCTTGCACGTTAACGACAGAAAGTTCCGGTTTGATACCCTGCACGATGAGACGCGGTGTGGGGATAACAATTAGAGGGCCGCAAAACGGCCAAAATGGACAGAGAGCAACACACGCCAGAAACACTGACTTAAAGAAACATGAAAACTCTTCCCTTTCATATCATTCGGCGCTGGTCAGAATGAACAGAGATATACCCTGACTCTCATGGCTAGCATCATGAGCGTGAAAGCCCGTCCACGACTTCCGAGATCAGTCCACAAGCGCCAGCTAGTGTGACATCTCCTAGATGGCACCACACTCACTCCTCCGGGCGTGCTGCTTCCGGCTCTGCTGGGCCGCTCAATACCGCCAAAGACTTCAGCGTCGGCGCTATTCCCCCGCAAGAGTTGATGGGGGAGAGTTCCTCCTGCGTCCTTAAGGGAGCGCTGCCGCTAAGGAGCAGCGGGAATATTCCGCCTCGAAGGCAGTAACGAACTCGAAGCGGAAACCGCCCAGTATGCAGATGCACGGTGGTGCAAGTCTTACAACGCGGAAAGCAAGGCCCAGCTGAAGGGTGAACTCTGCTAGAGGGGGGCACATAATTTCCATCGAGCCATTAGCGCTGTATCCGGCACGTGAAAGTAAAGATTTCG
Organism: Rhipicephalus appendiculatus; assembly: GCA_030522465.1. NCBI lineage: Eukaryota > Metazoa > Arthropoda > Arachnida > Ixodida > Ixodidae > Rhipicephalus > Rhipicephalus appendiculatus. Next base: position 142,585 of record JALIZH010011188.1, read on the forward strand.
GACGAGAACGCGATATTATTTCGTACTTAAAGGTTGCAGTCGCTGAGCAAGCGCAAGAGTGGAAATATATTTAACAAATATATTGAAAACGCAGATCAGAACCACATGCGATTGAAGGAAGCACATCTGATTAATTTGTATAGATGCAATATCATTGTATTTATACTTATCAGTATCATTTAATATTGTGGCGCGAGAATCAAGCAACACTGTTGTTTCTTGGGCAGCACGTCCGCATCCCCTCTTGACTACATCTTTAGGTAACAAAAAAACAAATCTTCAAAGAATGTAACCATATGTAAAGAATGGCTGTAGTTAAGGATGATGATAGATATGATATGAGAGCATAAGTTTACTCTATAACTATTTATAGCCCTTTATGTTTCAGGAATAAAAGAAAATAAAAAAAAATTGAAGGACACTTTGTACATTCCAAAGTGTGTTCGGCGAAAGCGTGTGGCCATTCCACTGACTTTGCCATGACTTTTATCTTTTACTCTCTCAGTGGGATAACACACAAACCGAATGTGTGGGTGTTTTCTTTTTTAATTTTTTACCGCGAATCGCAGCTAGACGCGAGACAGACGGACGGACAGAGGGACTGACGGACGGACGGACGGACGGACAGACAGACAGACAGACAGACAGACAGACAGACGGACGGACGGACGGACGGACAGATAGACAGACAGACAGACAGACGGACGAACGGACGGACGGATGGACAGACGGACGGACGGACACCAGACGGACGGACACCGGACGGACGGACAGATGGACGGACGGACAGACGGACAGACGGACGGACGGACAGAAAGACAGACAGACAGACGGACGGACGGACAGACAGACAGACAGACAGACAGACAGACGGACGGACGGACGGAGGGATGGACAGACGGACGGACGGACACCGGGCGGACGGACACCGGATGGACGGACACTGGAGGGACGGACAGATGGACGGACGGACAGACGGATGGACGGACGGACACCGGACGGACGGACACCGGATGGACGGACGGACATCAGACGGACGGACACCGGACGGACGGACAGACGGAGGGACGGACACCGGACGGACACCAGACGGACGGACACTGGACGGACACCGGACGGACG